>CADDXX010000448.1:0-29500 GCA_902810485.1 Alauda arvensis
TTTTAGAGTCTTCCTAATTGCAGGTAATCCAACTTAGTCCAAAGTGGTTAAGTCTCAAATGAAGAGCAGAAAATAATGTCCTCTAARACTTGACTAAAGAGACAGATTTTAATTATTTTAGAAGCACATCTATACCTTTTTTTTTTTTTTTCCTTTGGCTTAAAGGAGGATCCAAGAAATAATAGGCCAYCAGTCTTACTTCAGTATCTGTGAAAGTTATGGAATGAATCCTCCTTGGTAAGGCACAAGTCACCACAAGATTGGGAAAAAACATTTCARTGGAAAATATGTGGTGTCCCAGGATGCCACCACAAGAGAGATTGYGCTCCCTTGAAGAGTAGAAAGTGTTTAATTAATTTGCTTTATATGTTTTGATAGTTTTAATAATGGCTGATAATCAAACAAAATGGCTGTCCTGATTGACAGCTAGCCAAGATGGCTCCCCGAGGACTTTTCTAGAAGTTTTGACAGTTAGAGCAGTTGAACAGTTACATAACCCCCTGCTAATGTATTCTGTTTCTCTGGTTGCTATTGGTTCCCCTGTTACTTCCTTGTCTGTTCTGTCCCCCTGACTGGTTTTTGATCCTCTCCCCGATTGGTCAGTGTTTCAATCCTTACCCTCATCGGTCCATTTGAATGCTCCACCCCTTTTGTTAGGGTATAAAAGTAGCTGCTTTACCCTGTAAGGTGCTTTTTGCCTTGAGGATGTTGTGGAATAAAGATCTCCTCTGCGAAGAGCCTGCCTCCCTGCGTCTCCTTAGGAATTGCCTTCCTGACAGCTGCCAGAGCTGAAATCACTGCTGTTCTTTTCAGGACAGCTGAGCTGATCTCACAGCCCATCCTTTTAAGGATGCTTGTCAGGCATTTACTGTCTGTGAGCCTGTGCCACCCCGAACGGAGCAGGCCAGCCCAAGGCTGCCTGCGTGGGGAAGTGCCRCTGCCCATGAAGACCACCAGCTAGCCGGGCATCCAGCGGGCAGTGGCAAAAATATATTTGACAAACTTGATTGCCTTCTATGATGAAGTAACCAATTTACTTGATGTGGGGTGAGGTGGGCATTGTCTACCTGGATTTCTCCAAGGCTTTTAAAATGTTTACCCACAGCTTCCTTCTGGAGAGATTGATGTGGTATGATCCAGACTTGTGGTCCACGTGGTGGATGGGGATCTGGCTGACAGATTGTTGAACCCTCTGTTAGTCCCAGAGGGTGGTGGTGAACAGCTCCTTTTCAAACTGGAACCTACCAGAAGTGGGGTCCCACAGGGATCTGTGTGGGGCCCAGCACYATTTAAGATCTTGATAAGTGATCTGGATAATGGGGTTAATTGTACCCTGATGAAGTTTTTCAATTATATCAAGCTAACTGGGGATATAGACAGTTCAGAAGGGACARCAACCCAGCAGGAAGACATGAATAGTGGAATAATGCAGGACAGGGGTRCAGGAAGAGTGGTAACAAGAACCTCATGAAATTCAACAAGGACAAGKGTAAGGTCTTGCCTATGGGAAATTATAATCCAGGAATGTAGCATGGTCAAAGATCTACCTGGTCTTTAGAAAGGGACCTGGGTGTCCTGRTRGACAACAAGCTACAATGAGTGAGCACTGTGCTGTTWAAGCACTGAAAGCCAACAAGATGCTGGGTTGCATCAACAGTAATGTTACCAGCAGAGAGGCACTTTAARCACTTGTCAGACCCCACCTGGAATATTGCATTTGGGTTTAGTTCTGACAATACAAAAAAGATGCAGACAGGTTGGAGAGGGTCCAAAAAAGGGTTAGGACTAGGAAGCCTGACATACAAGGAAAAAGAACTGGGTTTATTCAACCTTGAGAAAAAAGATTCAGGGGAGACCTTATTACCATGTCCTGTATTTAGATGGTGGCTATAAAGAAGATAAAGGACTTCCTTTATACAAGGAGTCACATGGAAAAGACAAAGAATTATGGGTACAAGTGACTCGATTAGAGATTCCAAGTAGACACAAAGGGCAAATATTTCACAGTGGAAACAGTCARCCATTGAAATAATCTCCCCAGGAAAATGGTGGATTCCCCATATTGGTCACTTTTTAGATTCATCTGGACAGGGTGYTGAGCCATCTTGTTGAGTTAGTTTTAAGTTCAGTGTTCACTAATTTTTCAATTTCCYGGCCAACACACCAATTAATGTGGTGGTTTCAGGGTTTTTCTGCTGTGAGATAGGATTAAAAGAAAAACAAAGCAGGCTCAAACTTAAAAGATATAAAGATAGTTTATTCACACACACTAAAAGGAAACAAGGAGAGAAAAAAACAACAAAGAATCAAAATGAAACTTCCAAAACACCTTCCCCCTCTCCTACCAGCTTCTTTTCTTCTTTACAGACATTTAKAAAGGCAAGAACTCAGAACTTAAGGTCTGTACTCTTTATAGAATAATCTTTTCCCAATCTCTCTAGAGAGAGAAGTTTCTTCTGGTTATGGYAACTCTCCACAAGGACAGAAACAGTCTACTTGTGGCTCTTAGCTCTCACAGAAGACAGCTGCCCAGAAACAAAATTCCGTCTCTGTGGTTCTCCCATAAAGTGCAGTTTTTCCYATCARCTGCACTTGGGTCATRGACTCTATGCATTCTGGGSTGTTATTTTTAAAATTAACAGTTCAGGTGCAAAGGATACTCTTCATCCCATTCTAGGGCAGAAACATCTCTCACTTTTACTCAAAACACTARTGCAGGGGACTTATATCACATCAAGCATCTTACTYAGGTGCCTCAGGGGACCACAGGGTCACTGCTTCATCTATATCTACTTAGTCTATTGCAAACACCTCTGCTCAAAAATTACCAATCTGAACAATTATTTCCCCAGTTCATATTCTCCATGGTTTAAAGATATATTTTAGCATAGTTTGTTACCACAAYTYAMAAAAGATTTTCAGCCTAWGGCATCTTCTCATCTCCCCATCCCTTAAGACACAACACCTCTTTCACAGACCTCAGTATCTTCATGTAGCCTCAATAGAAATGTCCTCACCATGACTTTTTCTTCACCCTAGAGAAAGTGAACACTTTGCAGTGTTCTGCAAAGTTCACCTTGGCAAAGAAACAGTTAACTGTAGCTCAGGGATGGTCTCCTGCTCTCAGCCGGGAGATGGCGGCAATTCTTGAAAAGCGCTGAGGCCACATGGCAGAGTGGGGGGGAAGAACAAGAACGGCGGATGAGGTCATGATGGCTCCCATGGTGGTAGATTCAGCTTTCACCTTCTAAACCCCTTGGTCTCATTCGGGGTAAGCTCAATTCAGGCTCAGAGCTTTTCCTCTCTCTCTGCCCAAGAGTCACTGAGCTTAGCAGATGCCCCAAGCTAGGTGGGGGGCCCAGCAGGCCCAGCGGGGCCCGACAGGCCCGGCAGAGCCCCAGCTCCCCCCAGCCGGAGGAAGCTGGAGCCGCCTCCCACCTCTCCTGAAGCGAGCAGAAGAAAAAAGAGGGAAGTTCCCARAATCACCAGCTTTTATAAATGTGCTCATTCACGAAAACGAAYTCACTCTTCTCACTGGCTGACCCGTGTGTCAATCTAAGGTCCTTGCAGCTGACTATTTCCTTTTTGTAACTAAAAGTTATGCTAAACCATAACACTTGTGTAGGCTCTGCTTTTGCCAAATGAATTTGGACAAGATGATCCTTGAGGTCCTCTCCAGCCTGATAGTCTACGATTTCAAGTACATAATTTAGTGAACCATCAGAAAGAACACTACAGAATACAAAGAACAAGTGTGTGCTGTTTTGTGTAAGTTTTATTGGATTATCTATCAGCTAGTCTATGATTCTGGTTGTAAATTATTTGTGATTKATGTCTGTTCTGTATGATTCATCATCTTTCATTACTTGAATTCCATCAGACCAAATATCTCTATTCTAGCAACAAATTTGCCAGTAGTGCAATACAATAAATGCACTTCACTGAATCAAAGTCATGTACTTTATACTGGAGTGTCTGATTTAAATAATAAGGTTAGTCAAAGAAGCTCAGTGCACATGATGTACCTCTTAGCATAGTGTACTATAATTCTGGTCCATTTCACATAAAATAGATKATGTATATAGTATACAAAGATATTTACTTGATTGTTTGACAGGAAATAATTTTATTCTGGAATTCCTGAAAGCGTGTACATTCAAGAGATGCATGMTAGACCAAATCTTAATGAAAATGCATTGTAAAGGATCATTAAGACTGCTGGCTGAGTCATGTAAGGCTTTTTGCATGCTCTAGAGGCAGATATAATACCTAAGGCAGAAGAGACACATTCATTAATGGTGCTTCTTTTATTATTAAAGMGAGAATAAACAGAGACAATTAATAAACAATGGTTTACTGAAGAGCTTTCAACAGAAATTAACCTTTTAAATAATATATATGGTAGTATCAGAGATAACAGTATTGTCTTTCATCTGAAATCAGTGTTGAAATTTATCTTCAAATGAACTTTTCTTTTCAGCATGTAACACATCAAAGTTTAAAGCTCAGTTTACAGAAGATATTGCTTAGTGATTTCTGCAATYTTCCCAAGTTAGACAGGAAGGAAAGATATAGGTAGTGTAGAAGAATCTCTGGAGTGATAACACTTGGGAAATGACACTCAGAAAGATATAGACATGGTAAAGAAGTTTCCTTGTTCTGTTCACAGGATAATGGAATAATAAAAAAGGTTGTTTTATAGATTTTTTTTTTGCTATTGACTGTACTGCCACATACACAAGTATCTTAACTGCTGACTGATGACAGTGTGTTAGACTTTGAATGTACTAAATTTGTGCTTTTATGCAATAGCGCAGGCTGAATATATGCAGTGTGTCATTCCCCCCTCCAAAAAAAACCCAAACCCAAACAGAGCCCAGAATAAAAACAACCAATAACCAATCAAACAATCATCTAGCCTAGCAACAACAACAGCAATGAGAACCACAGCTTGAGGTCAAACCTGACCACAGTCACCTTCTGCCTACAGCTTTATTCTTGTCGCTTGTGCTCAGGGTGTCATCTAGGGTATGTCCACATCACCTGACATGAAAAACAGCCATAATAATGAAGACTACGCAGGCTACTGACCTTTGTGGTGAATAATGGAATCAACAGAAAGCTCTGAAAGGAAGTTTTGATGTTGTGGAAATGTATACCTTGTTGTCCTGGTTTAGGGCAAATCTCTAAAATTTCCAATGAAATTTGTGGGGTGTAGCTCAGCTTGTTCAGTCTCTYATCAGTCCCTCCTGCGCTGAAAAACATCACCTCCCAAGCCCCTATGGGCCACAGGTGTAAGCTTCTGTTGTTCTTTTGCGTTTTTGGTCCAAAGTAGGGCTGATCAGTTCCAAGAGAAAGAAAAGCCACAGTCCGGGGAACTTCTCTGCCTCTCTCTCTCTCTGCAAAAGCTAAGAGCTCCAAGAGCACGGAGAGCCTTATCTTTCTCCCACTGTCTGTGCTGCAGACAACACAGTCCATGAGAGAGAATGCAGGGGAATAAGTTTAGTTTCTGAAAACAAACTGCATGCTTCTTCCCCCATTGACTCTCAGATCTAGTTTTAAAGGCACAGAACTCAATATCCATCACAAACAGAACAGACAACTGGGGATACAAGYACCATAGTGTCTCCCTAGGACAGTACTCCTTTTGTTCTTGACACTGTTTTTGTCTGTTACTGCATGCTTTATTTCTCATAGCAATGTCACCTGAACAAGGAAAACAGAGAATTGTAAATATTAAGTGAACTTTGTTGTCACTTACTTCCTCTGCTCAGAAAAACAAATGCCTTTCTTTCCTCTAACCTTACTGAGCCACAATTTTTTGTGTCTTGATTTAGTCATTCACTAAATCAGTTTTTGCTTTGGATGATGCTTTTTGAAACTCCATCATATGACCACGAGAAGTGAACAGTGTTATCAGTGCTGACTGATCTACTGCTTTTTTCATTGGAAATTTTACAGATTTAAGATTTAAAGGCAGACAATGTCTTTCCTTCAATTTTTCTAACTTTTTGGTTTAAAATCTGCTATTTCTAATAGGGATTTAATTTACGTTTCAGGTTGTCTTTTCTTACAAAAGTCTTTCAGCTCTCAGAATAATTTAAAAAGTCAAATAATTATGGAAAAAGTTCTTAAAAAGTCTTCACAAATATGTCCTTATCATTTGAGATTACTGCTAAAAGTGGCTTAGCCACACTTAAGCAGGCTTTTGCCCACTCATGATGAACATGAGTTAAATTCTAATTCCTTTACACTCTAGCATATTACTCTTTATTTTTCCTCCTGGCAATGACTGTTGAATATTTAGACATRTTTAGCAGGCATTAATGTTGCTTATGACATGTTGTTACTATGTTACAACCGAAAACAGAAGGAAAAATATAATAGTTCTTTATATTCTTTTCCTAGAGCTTTTGYTAACAAAGGTTTAGCCAAATTTTGTCGTTCCTGTTGTATCTGACAGTTATATTCTGTTTAGCTACTTCTGGTTTTAAGGTTTCTACAGAAGATGTGTTGGGCCTGGGTAGAAAGGATGGCTCAGCAGCTAAGAAACTGATCTAAGACTATGGAATCCTGGGTAAACCAATTTTGTGTCTTAATATTCCAACCTTCAGGTGGGAAATAATATTTTCTAATCTTATGAGTATTCTGTAAGGAGAAAAATTATAGAGGTATTAATTTTTAAAGAATAATGATTAAGTGAATCACATTATGCCATCAGAARGCTGTCATTTCATCTATCTTTTCATCAGATTCAAATGACAACTCCAATTCTTTTCTCTTGATTTAATGAAAAAATGGTTAGATTAGCACATTTTCAATAAAGTTCACTTTTGTGCTGGCTTTGCATTAATTGACATTTAGTGAAAAGGGAAGAAGGAAGTGATTTTTTAAGAGAAGCTGTTAACAGCTTCTTCTGTGCTTGACAAAACCAATCAGTTGCTAGTTTTGAATACTAACAYCTTGTTAAACCACTAGAAAGATGAACATGCCTCCATGARCAYACATGTTAAAAATTGAACAAAYCCAGGGAAACTCTCTTTGCTTCTGGCCTGGAAACAAGTAAGAGGGCACCCACAGGGCCGGCCCCACTCCGCTGTGTGGCCCACAGGCCTGGCAGGGCCAGGCCAGGCCCCCCTGCTGCTGCTGCWGCGCTGGMYGGGCTGGGCCCGGCAGCTGTCRGGCRGGGGGAGGAGAGGAGAARGAGCYCTGTCCCAGCTGGATCAGGCCCCAGCAGCTGGTAACACCTTGCTGCAGAGCCACTTGCCCCATCCAGCACAGCCCACGTGGCCTGGAAGGGCAAGGCCAGGCCCCAGCGGCCACTAGGCCAGGCAGGAGAAGGGGCCATTGCTGCACACAGTGATGCTGCTGAGATCCCAGCCTCCTCCCTCCCCAGCCCCTCAGGGCAGCTTCCAAAGAATCCTCCACCATAAACAGCTCTGGCTGYCGCTACAGAGTCATCTTGTCAAGGGGGTGTCCCAGCACCACAAGAGATCATGTGGCTGAGAACAGTGGTGGCTCTGCAGCCATGCAGAGAGCAGCCCTACGACTGGAATTGAACACAGCAAGGGTCAGGGACCAGATACACGGCCAAAGCAGCTGCTGCCTCTCCTGAAATCCTAACACAGCCCCAGCATGGCCTSACTCTATCACCATGATCACCGACCACCATGACTTCCACAAGCCCCAGGTGAGACTTTCACTCTTTCATTGAACAGCTGGAAGTTGCAAAACATCAATCCTTTTCAAGTGAGAGAAAAGGACTGAGTGTAAACACGTAGAGGAACAACATCAAGACACAAAGGTGAGTGGAGAAGGAGGCAGGTTCGTTCTAAATGGGGGGAAAATGAGGAGATGCCTTAGTCTTAGGCTGAAATTCTTTTGTAAGGCCATGGTAATAGACTGTGATATACTAGAATATCCCTTTAATTCATAGAAACAGTATGTGGGGAGATTAAGTGTTCAAAATTGCAGACATGAGCAAAGGCATTTTGTGGCAKGCCAAGAGGCTGCCCCAAAACAGAATGCTTTGCCTTGKAGAGGCAGGAGCAGCRAGCCWCTGCAGGCTCYGAGTGCCGGCAGCTTCAAAGCTGCCAYGCTGTGCCTCACCTCCCGCCTTGAGCTCATTGCTAGGCAACYGGCTCTGGTGAGCTGAACCCCTGGTCATTCAGGAAGGTTTGCTCCTGGAGACCTGATCAGTTACTGAATTTTAATATCCCACCCCTGGTTGGTTGCCCCAGTTGTCAGTTATGCTGTAACCCCCCAGTATGGGTCCAAGTTGAAAATCCCTCCCCTGGTAAAACACATATAAATCCCTGTTCTCCCAGTCTCAGGGTTCCTTCTGACACAGAGATCTTTGGAGCCAATAAAGAAGACCTCTGCCGAAGGAAACCGCCTCATGCTTTTCTCTCCCGCGCTGCCTGTTAAGCCACCCACCTGTTCTCCCCTGGGACGGAGCAGCCGCGGCTGCTCACAAAGACCGCTGAGATCCACCCCTGAGTGCTGTCATGTCCGGACCCAGTGGTACACACTGCAAGCCTCCTGGGGACCGCTGCAGCTCTGTCCAGCACTATCCGAACCGGGTCAGAACCGGGGCAGCATTTGTGCTAAATTAAGTAAATGTTGAAATTGTTGYGATCTCATGAGAATCTTGAACAGAGAGAGAGAGAGATGAGATGAAGACCAGGCTCAGGGAGAGAAGAAGACCTCTCTTCCCAGAGATAAAAATGATCTCAGAGAGAGATTAAGAGAATCTTTGCTTTTGAGCAGSTCATTCTTAAAATCATACCCCATGAGTTTTGACATGACTTATAAACACAGCTGTGGGGAGGCTGCATGAGATGGGAGGGACTTCATTCATTCCCAGGAGTCCGCTATTTTTGAAAATTAAAGCCACGAGAGAACTGTTGTTCTTGTGGAGAAGTTGCCATGACATGTCAAAAGAGACTCCTTTCCCTAAAAGAAGTAATGAAAGGCTATTTTAGAAGTGGTAAACTGACCTAGGTTCTAAGTTTTTTCTCTGTATGTTGTCAGTGAGAAAGAAAAGAAGCTTGTGGGGGGAGGAAAAGTGTTTTGAAGGTTTTATTCTGATTCTTATTAATTGTAGTTTTGTTAATAAAGCTTTCTTTATACCCTTTAATTACTGAGCCTGCTTTGCTCTTCTCCTAATCCTATCTCACAGCAGAAAARGAGTAAATAATTCTAGTGGGTGCTTAACCCAACACAACTTTATAGCTGCTTTGGAGTACACAAAAGTCAGACATGACAAAGTTACATTTCTTTTGTTGACTAATCTTTCTTTTTCACTAGGACAATTGGGAAGGGAAACCACTGCACAAAAATAAAGAAAATTAGTTTATTGTAAACCAGATTATCAGAAGAACACCAGATGAAGCTGGCATTATTCCTTGTTCAGAGATTTTTTTTTTTCTTCTTGGTGGCAGAACATGCTTTAGTTTTTTGTATGTCAGGTGAACTTTTAGAGGCTTTATACAATATCAGGTGAGTGTGTAATTATATTCTGTAAAACTAGTTAAYGTCTGACCCTTCATTTTGAGGCTTGAAAAATAAATAGCAATCAAAACARTTGYTTTTCTCTGTCTCTGAAACCATTTRTCTACRGYTTAATCTTGAAGAAACTTGTCYGCATYAGAGTGTTAYAGCTACATTGCCTGGCTTCAATAGTGGATTTTTTTTTACTAGGCTTAGCATATTTTTAATAGTATAAAGCAMTTCTTCAAGTTGCTGATCATGCTCTGTGCAAAAATGTCTACCTCAAGGCTTTTTCTAGGCTAGAAATACAGAACACAGAGAAATATTTCACAACATACTGTATTAAATATAGAATATTTTCTTTCTAAAAGAGGAATATTTTCTTAAAGTGAAAGAAATTTATGAAAGATTTACTTGTGCTATAAACTTTTCAAGCTTTCTGTTTTGCAGCAAATCACAGATATGATACTATGGAGGACCCCTAGGCCAGAGAAGTACCTAATTTTATTGCAAAAAGTTCAATTCAAATTTCACCAAAACAAAGATGATTTAAAAATTACTCTTTTTTTTTGTTTCTTTGTTTGTGGTCAGAATGTGTCAGCAGCTAAAAAAAAAATAAAATTAATGAGCATACATGGTTTGAGATAAATGCAATGGTTCAATCAACAGTGAAACATACAGGAAGCAATTTAGGGATAACAGAAGTGAATGTTTTCCACAATGTATAGCCCAGTACATCAGGAGTTTTGCCTTTTTATATCAAGAACAAAGGGTGAATTTCATCCCTGAGCCTTACCCTGTTTCTTACACCATGGCTGTATAAACTCATTCCAAACACTGAAGTATCACATWATTGAAACAGAGATTTTCTGGAGAAGGAAGGTGGTAACTTCTCTTACTTTTTGTCTTGTCAACGGAAGCGATGTAATTTCCGCTTCTGAAAGAAACATYCCTTACTGATAGAGARCAGGTGTTATTCACTTAACCTGGCTAYACTGTGTACAAGAAGTGCCCATAGAATATTCCAGCTGCTAAGCAATAGGTTCAGGTTGCTGCATTGCAGAGAATTTAACTTTTTTGGTGTCATTGTAGCCCATGTAACTTTAGTACAATATTGTTTTTATACCCTTTACAAAACACAAGGTATTTGTTTAATTAGCAACACCACACTTATGTAAATAAATTATGTGGCATGCTTGTGAGTTTCATATGAATTTGGAATTTTCTAACTTCTTAGTGCTGGAATTTGCAACTAATATTTTTCTTTCTCTTTTTTTTTTTTTATTTTGAAGATTATATAAATGCTTTGTTTTTCATTTGTTCATCCTAGTCCTTTAAAAATATTTTTTAATGGTGTTTGAAGCTATCAGCAAAAATCCAGGGGGAAAATCTATACTTTGGGTCCTTTCTTAAAGCAAGTCTACTCATCTTGTTGACTTTTCTTCAAAAGTCTGCCTTTCTGTTACCCAAGATGCTTTCAATCAGGGATTTGACTAGATATGTCAGAAGTGACAATTTTATTTCCTTTATTCGGAACTCTAAAACAAGCAGCAGAACATCATCATACTGAAAAGTAAGCTGGTGTGGCTTAGTTGACCAGCAACTGGATTCTGCAAGCTTTTTTATTCAATTTAAGCTCCTGCCAAATACCKTAATTCATCATATGATTTAGCCATACTAATTGTACAAAATATGTGGCAAATGCATACTGAAACTATGTATTWTGAATAGCACAGCAGTTTATAAATCTCTAGCTAGGCATCCTAATCTTATAGTAATTCATAATGGGTCTCACAATTTTTATTCACAATTTAAAATTTTAGCAAAATGCTTCAATGWGTTTGTTAAAGTATTTAATTTATATGTGTTGCTTGATTTTGGAAGAAGTGTCTCAGCCAGATGCTTCACATAGACACCATCTGTCTCTCAAGTGACAGACATTCTCCTGGGCAGTAGCCCTCACTGGGTATTTCAGAAACTATTCTACATTTACAGAGGTAGGCACACGGCAATTTAGGCTGAGMACAAAAAGCAGCATATGACATAAAAATGAGGAAATGGTAGGATCCTTGAAAAGAAGATCACCATTTTTCCTCTTATTCTACATGCAAAAACTGTCTTTTTTGCTAGTATTGACTTGCTAGGGAATGACCTATACCATTCTTGCTTTCTATGTCATTATTCTTTTGAAACTCTTCTGCACTATGTCATTGATGTATGACATTGTTAAGACAAGATGAAGCTCTTGTGGGTCTWCACCCTACTGCCCATAAAAATATATACTATGGAGATATATCCATACACCCATAGTATGTATATAGGTACMTATAAGATAACTTTGATGTGGATGCAGCTGTTAAATTTGTACTCTGTGCTGACAATAGYTCTGCTTCCTTGTCACTAATTTAGTAAATGTGTTTTGCATGTACTCAGGTYTCAGGTAGAGAGCTTACAGTAATATATATACTAAATATACAGTCCCTAGACCTTTGTACAATACTGGGATCTTTTTTTATCTTTTGAAGTAGTCATTTTATTGCTCCTTGGAGATAACAGTAATTTCATTCTGTTTCAGTTTAAAAGCTGCTGCACAGAGATAATTTAACTTCAGTTTTACTTGCTTTTTAAAAACTTTTAATTTGTTTAACACACTGACAAAGTGGAGAGGGCTTAATTGCTTATCTGACACCTTTCATAGCCAATTTCTTAACAAGAATGAGGAGGGGTGTTGGAGAAAAATCACCTATGAAYACTTCAGAACAAATCTGTTATTTAAAACAAATTAGCACTGCATGTTCCTTCCAAAGTTTTTATTCCAATTTCTTCCTTTAGGGTGCAAGTTCACGGAAGATTTAGCCAATTCAAATGTGGGTTGCAAGTAATAGAAAAAGATAGCTCYGCTCTTTTTCTCCTGCAACACAGGTACTTTTTTTGCTATTTCACATCAGGTTAGGTTTTTTCATGGCTAGCTACCTCAAGCTATTCCCTCTATGTAACTTTTTAAGTAACCAATTATTTAAGAAAACACAGTTGTATTTATGTCTAACCTGTATCTAATCCCACATATGCTGACTTTTTTAGTCCTTACCTTTGCAATTTTCATCAAATTTCCTTAKACTCTAACATTTGAAATTGTATTGTCATTAAGCCTGGAGCATTCAGCATAAATGCCTATTTTGATTTTCTGAAAAGGTTGATTTCCATTAAAATAGCCTTAAAGACTTTTAGTGACGAAGGAACAGCTTTTAACTTCAAGAAATTCTGCTGAATTTCTGGTCTTTCKCTTTTTTAAACTCAAAGCAGTACTTTTTGCATGTGGTAATCAAAATTTTATAGTCATATTATGCAATCCTACCTATRCCTTTAACATTATATTGTTCAACTTTTAACTTCTCTCATAGCACTACAGTTTTCTTCATTTTATGAGTATCTCAAAACTCTAAAAAGTTGGTTTTTTTCCAGTGTTTCTTTTGTCTTTCTCTTCACTAAAGAATGATCAAATCAGTCTTGGTCACTCTTGTGACTTTAGCATTACCCTTGTTTTAAACAGTTTGTTGCTGACCTATGGTCACATGGTACTTCCTGTTTTTTGAAATCACAGAAATCACAGAATTTCTAGGTTGGAAGAGACCTTTAAGATGTTCTAACATCTAGACCATGTTCTAACACCTAAACTAGATCATGGCACCAAGTGCCACATCCAGTCTTTTTTTAAAAACATCCAGGGATGGTGACTCCACCACCTCCCTGGGCAGATCATTCCAGTATTTTATCACTCTTTCAGTAAAAAACTTTTCCCTAATATCTAGCCTGTATCTCCCTTGGCACAGCTTGAGACTGTRTCCTCTTGTTCTGTCTGTTGTTGCCCGGAGAAAGAGACCAACCCCCAGCTGACCACAGSCACCCTTCAGGAAGTTGAGAGAGTGATAAGGTCACCCCTGAGTCTCCTTTTCTCCCGTCTAAACAACCCCAGCTCCCTCAGTCATTCTTCGTACGGCTTGTGTTCCAAGCCCCTCACCAGCCTCATTGCCCTCCTCTGGACATGCTCAAGCATCTCAATGTCCCTCCTAAACTGAGGAGCCCAGAACTGGATACAGCACTCCAGGTGTGGCYTCACCAGTGCYSAGTACAGGGGAAGAATGACCTMCCTGCTCCTGCTGGCCACACYRTTCCTRAYACAGGCCAGGATGCCATTGGCCTTCTTGGCCACCTGGGCACACTGCTGACTCATGTTCAGCCAACTGTCAACCAGCACCCCCAGGTCCCTTTCCACCTGAGCACTRTCCAGCCWCACTGTCCCCAGCCTATAACGTTGCAGGGGGTTATTGTGGCCAAAGTGCRGGACTCGGCACTTGGACTTATTGAACTTCATCCCATTGGACTCTGCCCACCCATCCAATCATTCCAGGTCTCTCTGCAGAGCCCTCCTACCTTCCAGCAGATCCGCACACACTCCCAGCTTAGTGTCATATTTACTAATGAAGACTCCAAACCCTCATCCATGTCATCAGTAAAAATATTGAACAGAACTGGCCCCAGCACAGACCCCTGAGGGACACCRCTGGTGAGTGGCCACCAGCTGGATGCAGCACCATTCACCACCACTCTCTGGGCCCAGCCATCCAGCCAGTTCTTAACCCAGCAAAGAGTGCTCCTGTCCAAGCCACGGGCTGCCAGCTTATCTAGGAGTGTGCTGTGGGAGACAGTGTCAAAGGCCTTGCTGAAATCCAAATAAACAACATCTACAGMCTTCCCTGCATCCACTAGGYGGGTTAYCTGGTCATAAAAGGCRACCAGGTTGGTTAAACATGACCTACCTCTCCTAAACCCATGCTGACTGGRTCTGATACCCTGGCCATCCTGTAAATTCTGTGTGATGGCACTTAATATAAACTGTTCCATTATTTTGCCAGGTACTGAGGTCAGGCTGACWGGTCTATAATTACCAGGATCCTCCTTCACACCCTTTTTGTGAATGGGTGACATATTGGCCAGCTTTCAGTCATCCAGAACCTCACCAGTGAGCCAGAACTGTTGGTAAATGATGGAAAGTGGTTTGCAAGCTCATCTGCCAGCTCTCTCATTACCCTGGGGCGGATCCCATCTGGGCCCATAGATTTATGAACATCCAAGCATTTCAGCAGTTCTCTGACTGCCTCCTCCTGGATTACGGGGCAACCATTCTGCTCCCTGACAYCATCTACCAGCCCAGGAGGGCAGGTGTCTTGAAGTCAAGTCATCTTACAACTAAAAATTGAGGCAAAGTAGGCATTAAGCACTTCTGCCTTCTCCTCATCTGCAGATTCTAAGTTCCTACCCTTGTCCAATAAAGAACAAAGGTTGGTCTTACCCTTCCTTTTAGCATTAATATATTTGTAAAAACATTTTTTATTATCCTTTACAGAAGTCACCATTCTAAGTTCAAACTGAGCTTTGACCTCCCTAATTTTTTTCCTGCATGCTCTAGCAGCCCTTTTAAATACTTCCTTAGAGACCTGASCCTCCTTCCAAAGCTGATACATCCTCTTTTTATTCCTAAGTTCCTCCAAAACCTCCTTGCCCAGCCAGGCTGGACATTTACCCCATTGGCTTATCTTTCGGCACACAGGGACARTCTGTTCCTGTGCCTTCAAGATCTCTGTTTTGAGGCATGCCCACCTTTCCTGAACTCCTTTGTTTTTAAGGGCTGCTTCCCAAGGGATGCTCTGAATAARTCTCCTAAACAGGCCAAAGTCTGCCCTCCAGAAGTCCAATGCAAGAGTCCTACTGGTGCTCCTCCTGACTTCACCAAATATTGAGAACTATTATTTCGTGATCACTCTGCCCCAAGTGACCTCCAACCACCACATCTCCCACCAGCCCATCTCTATTTGCAAATAGCAGATCTAACGTAGTCCCTCCCCTGGTGGGTACACCCACCAGCTGCGATAAAAAGTTGTCCTCCATGCACTCTAAGAATTTCCTGGACTSCCTCTTTACTGCTGTATTAAGTTCCCAGCAGATGTCTGGTAGATTGAAGTCACCCACAAGAACAAAAGCTGATGATCCTGAAACATTACTTATCTGCATATAGAATAAGTTATCCACCTCTTCTTCCTGGTTGGGTGGACAATAACAGACTCCCAGACTCCTGTTCTATTTAACTGTGYCATCTTTATTAAATAAAGATGTTACACTCTATCCATACCCTTGTGATGGCTTTCCAGGTGCACAGCTAATCATGACTGAATAGGAATAGGAATTGAGTATACTTCCTGTCTTCTGTCATTGAAATTTTATTGTCTCTTCAGGGAACACTGATGGTCTGACTTTTAATTCTATTTTGGTTTAGGAATTTAAAAAAAAAGTGGCTAAATGACAATTGTTTTGGTCTTTCCACTTGCTTTTAAAAATGCTTCATCTGAGAATTATATTCATTATACTTAGTTTCTTTATTGTCCTTAATCCATCTTGTGTTTTTTTTTTTCCTAACATGAGCCTCTGCAACATGAAATTTATTTCTTTTCATTTTCTTAACTTTTACTGAGATCTGTGGTTTATCAAATCATGCTCTAAACCCTAGGAGATCCTTCAGTTAGCATTCCTCTAGGGAACCACTGGTCTTGACACAATTCAGTTCATTAATCGAATAGTCACTCCAAGTTCTTCATGARCTATGAGAGAAAGAAATTTGTAGAACAAACCATCCCAAGAACACCACTCCAGATSATGCAGATGAAATCTTGGCTTTTTCTGTCAGGTTCACTCCTCCTAAGTGAGTTGCTGAACTTCCTATCTGGCCAGTCTTGGCATCAGAAGTGCCACTTGTGGGGATTTTTTCATACAGTCTGAGAGGCAGCAAAACATACAGCTGGTAAACAGCCAGCTAAAAAAAAACAAGCCAGCACATCTATCCAGTTAGCAGCTTGAATTCAGATTGTTGGCCACAACCTCCTTTGTATTCAGTCTCATTCACACATTGTACTACACATTTGTTTGCTGGCTACAGAATTTATGTACATCTTTTGCATGTATGCACAGTAATCATTGTGCTACAGGCATGTTTATTTGTTCATGCAAAGATTCTAGTCTCTGTGTGAAATCATTCCAGATTATTTATAAAATCAGTTATAGCTGCAATGTATTGTAGTTTGATTGCCAAAATGTGTCTTTCTTTTTCTTTTAGCCTGACAGCATCAGCATTGCTTAGGACAAGTAGAGAACCTCAGCTGAAGTCTTTACAAATACAAAAAAAACTTTAAAAAACTTAGTAAGTTGCAAAAAATAAAACTGAAGTTTTTTGATTTCATGTTTATTCTGGGCCAACTGTCATTTGAAGATACGTAAGGGAGCCTGAAAAAAGCACTTAATTTATCCTTTGTCTAGAGTCCAAAGAACTCTTATAATACTTGTTTCTCTTAAACATTAAAATCTTCGTAAAAATTAAAATAAAATGTAACCTGTTATCAGAAGAGAATATCTTGTCTTTGAAAATGCTTTTTCTAAGAAAGGAAACACTGAAATATATATRTTTTTATTTCTTCATAAACAGAAAATTATGGACACTTTTAATTTATTTATAYCGAAACCTGATTTGTGTAGTATTCCTATAAAAATGTTGACAGAATTTATGTTACAAAATTTCCAATTAAGAAATTCAAGATACAGCATGGTATATGCCATTGGAATGACCAATAACACAAGACAATTAAAAAAAAAAATTAATTCAGACACTTTTGTCACAAAGTAAGGAAGATATTAGTAAATTTTTGGAGATTTCTTTTTCTTTTTTGCTACTCCAGGTAAATAATTTCTTGCATACATGGGAGACTGTGTATTATGAGGTATACTACCATATGTTTAGCTTAAATATCTGGTTTATTTCATGGGAATGGAAAGGTACAGTCACAATTTAGACTATAGATAGGTAGGTATTTTGCTTATAAGTTCTTCTTCTAAATTCTAGCTTTTTTAAAGGAAAAAATAACCAATTCTGGAATAAACATTTTTTCCTTTAAAATTATGAGCAAGCAGAAAATGTGCAATTTAAAATACTTATGTCTTAAGGATAAAATTATTCATTCTTCCAAACTACAAAACAGGTCTAACTTTAGCTAATAGTTTGGACAATAAGAGAGGAATATTATCATTTGTTGAAAGAATGTATAAGACTGTAGAGTATGGGACAGAAAAAGAATAGTGCATGGAAAGGGGGTTTCTTTTTATTTTTAATGAGTAGCCAGTGTGTGCAGAAATCCATAGCAAAATTGACTTTTCTGCTAAAAAAYCCCATATTCTTTGTTCCCAATCATCCTCTCTGTGTCTTTTTTTACTTCCATTGTACAACAGTGATACTCTGAACTCCCTTGGGACTGGTTACCACCYGTGTCTTGTTGCTGATTCTCAAAAGCCTTTCTAAAATATGTTTTCCTTTCTTCTCCCAAAGTAAAATCACACTTTTTGTCTTCACTGCATTGAAATGATAAACATAATATTTCAAGCTCAGAAAATTATATTCAATTGAGTTTTCTCCAGCGGGAAAAACCATTGTCATTTCACCTCTCATTGCCTGCTAAGGTACCTTTGCTACCATTCATTYGTACTCACTTAGAAGCAGAATATAACTCAAATAGGAATTACTTTTATTTATTTTTCTGTGTTGGTCACTGTTTTAAAGCCACACCTGATATTACATAAAGGTAGCTGATATATTTTAGATTTTGCCTTAATCTATAGTGCTGTGAAWTGTAGAAAGATTTTTCAAGATGCTGACTGTACAACACAAGCACAGCTTGAACAACAATAGGGCAAACCAAAATAAGGTAGACTGAAAGAATCTGATATCATGGCTAAAAARGGAATATATTAATCAAATTATTTACCATCTGGAGAAAAATAGAGAAGTCTACTTTTTRTTTCTTTCCTCTTCTTGTGTCATATTTATAAGGAACAAACAATGCCTTCAATTTCRTTCAAATGAAACCTCAGGTATTCAGATGATATAAATTTCTTCAGCACTCTTGACTGTGAGTCTGCAGTAATGCCCATTTTCTCATGATTTAAAACTATTTAAAAATTATATGGGACAAGTGGGAGTAATTCTGTATTGTATCTATATAAAGTAACGAACGCCACTGGAAAAATTTTGGGATGCTGCACTGATCAGCTCCATCTTGGTTCTGATGTGTGTAACAGAGAGTTGGGGTCTGATGTAGGGATCTCTGGTGGTTTAACCCCAGGAAGCCACCAGGCCCCATGCAGMCCACTTGTTCACTTCCCCACCAACAGGATTGGAGAGCAAATTGGAAGAGTAAAAGGCAGAGAACTCATGAGCTGAGATATAGACTAATAGGGACAGCAAAAGCTGTACAGAGAAGCAAAGCAAAACAAGGAATTAATTCACTGTTTCCCATGGGCAGGTGTTCAGCCATCTCCAGGAGAGAAGGGCCCCATCACATGCAACAGTGACTTGGCATGACAAACACCATCACTCCAAATGGTCCCCTCTTCCTCCTTCTGTCTCCCACTTCACATACAGATCATGATGTCATATGATGTGGAAAATCCCTTTGGTCAGTTTGGGTYGCCTGTTCTGGCTGTGTCTCCTCCAAGTCTCCCATGCACCTCAAACTTCCTAGTCCACATAGCAGTACAAAAAGCAGAACAGACCTTGGCTCTCTGCAAGCCTTGCTCAGCAAGAACAAAAACATCTCTATATTTATCAAACTTGTATTCAGCATCACTCCAAAACTCAGCCCTGTGCCAGCTATTGGGTAGAAAATTACCCCAACCAAAGTCAGAACCCAAAAGCTATGTCCCTGCTAATGCTAACAAGAGCAGGGTGAGACCTTATAAGAGACTAAATTATATTTCCCCTGAACCATGAGGAAATCTGGATCAATTCTTTTTTGCCTAATCCAGGTGTGTACTCCAACCACGTAACTGAYTGGCATGACATGAGACAGGATGTCGGGCTGGTTGCACAAGTCATGGTATCGAATAAATTAAAGTCTCATCTTTAATTTCTACCAACAGATTCTTTTGATAAAGTATTCTGCCATCCTGTTAAGATCTTAATTTCCACCTGCTTAAAATGGCATAAGCCACTTTCTAAAGTTGCCTACCATTCTTATTTGTCTCAAAGAACAGCTTTACAATGTGGCAGTTTCCAATCTGTTGAAGATTGCAAAACTTGTGTGCATTTCTGGTTTTTTTCCTGAAACAACATGAGCTCTCTTGAGCAGCTAATTTAGCATCTGAAAGGCTGCTCTTTTTAAATTGTTATTTCTTTYTTACCGGAAAGACTCTGCATGGTACAAGTCATTATGCCTTCAAGACAAAGAACTTGTTCTAATAGCACAGACTTTTTTAATATTAAGCTTTGTCTTGTTCTTTTTTAGAGTTTAGGAAAACACTCAGCTATTTTTTCAAAGAACAAAAGAGGAAGAAAAAATGGGTGGGCTAAAATAATTAATCTTAGTTCAAAACATTTGAATATGTAAGAGCTCATAAAAGCTACATTTGACAAAAATAGGTACTTAGATGCTGATTCATTCAGTTAAATGGAAAACTGTCCATCATATTGGCATTTCTTTGTGTAGTAAAATAAAAAAACAAACATGATGACAGGAAATTAAAGTAAAATTATTTTGATAATAGGCAGCAAAATCTTTTTCTCCTCTTAAAAAAAAGAAGGAAAAAATGATATACAGTTTAGACAAAAGATTAATATTAGCAGTTTTTGCTTTGACAACCACTTTTAATAAAGTAACTTGAGTCTTCATCTTGTGGTATGTCATTTTCTTATTTACTTCTGGCCTACTTGACAGCAAGGTAGCAAAGTAATCTAGAAGTTTAAATACTGCTCAGAAGAGGACATCAGAGCAGTATTATCAAACATAGCTATGAAAAACCYATGAATACATAATAAAAAACATTTTTGAGAATCTTGGATTTTAGAGCATCTATTTCTTCATGAAGACAAATGTTGGCATGGAKATGTTCTTAACCTAAGAATTTCTTTCTTGAAGGAATATTAATCTCAGTGCTTTTTCTTGGTTCATTCAAAAAAACCAGACAAGCYTGTGGTGCTTAGGATTCAAACTGAAACAAGTTTTATATTCAATTAAGTTTGACATTTTAAGGGTCAAAAGAGAATTTAGCTCAAGTCAAAAGAAAYACAGGAAAGATTTCCAACCCACATTGAAAGAACCCTAAGTTCTTTCCCTCTTCACAACTGCTGACTGGACATTTTCTGCATCTGACACCATGGTCACTTCTGGACCTTGGAGGGGTTTTTCCTACTGGTTGGTTGGGGTTTTCTTGCCCTGCCCCSCCACCATGGTTTTCCTCTTTCTTTAAGAACGTAGAGGTGCAAATTCATAGCTGTTGTACCAGTCGATGTACATCAAGCACTCACCATTCAGTGTGGGGAGAACATGGGGTTTCCACCACATATGTAAGCAGAAAAACATCCTACTAAAGCAAAAGATAGCATGGARTTATTAAAATGATTCTGTGATTAGTGGCTGTGGGAGCTCAAAACTCCTGGTGTTTTCAGGCACTTGCACTTAGGRCCAGCAGTTTTAATCCAGCAGTTGAACTGATTTGACTGTCACTGACTGGTTCCAGTTTACTGATTTTTCCATCTTTTTTTTCTTAACTAATGAACTGATGTATAAGGCAAAACACCTTTGTGCTGTCAGTTTGTTTCACTTTCCCATTTACTCTGGAATTTGCTTATTCACTGGGTATTAAAAYAGCACCTGGAAATACAAGGTAACAAAATGAATTCATATAGCTTTTCATTAAAAAACTCAAAACATATAATTAGACTTTTTAACCTGAAACATGGGCTAATGKTATTCTCAAGGATAAGAAAATAAGTACAACAACTAGCCTTACTCAGCTAAATATGGGGATGCTGAATGAGTCATCTAATCTCCCTTTACCTCCAGGCCGCATTGATTTAACATCTTCCTTCCTTAATGAATGAGCATACATWATAACACCTGTGATTCCATAGCATTTTGACACTTTGTTCCTCTTCAGCACTCAATTCAGAGCCATGTCTGTTGTTTCAAGAGAGAGCAGTCCAAAAGCTCATTGCCTGGTACACATCTGCCATCAATATCCTTTCAACATGCGTGGTTTACAATTGCAGTTTGCTGCGTTTAAATGTCATCTGCATTCTGTGATTCAATGAATGTCTGTGCACACACAAAAAAGGGAAAAGAGTTTATATATGCTGAGAGCTTTTSTTATTGTGTTTAGGGTTTTTTTCACTGTATGTGAATTACTGACCTCAGAGGACCCATTCTCTAGGTAATAACTCTGCATTTGCAAAGYATTTAAGTGCAGTCTCCCAACAACACATTTATAATTTCTTTCCTTTTTTCACAAGTATCAGGCAATACACTTCCTAAGATTTCTCTGGAGCAAAGCAGTTTTTATTAGTAGTGATTGTATCCAGTGTTCTAACAGCAGTTAATATCCCTCAACARTCACGTGAGTATATACAGTCTCATATAAATCAAGATAATTGTTTTCTCGCAATTTATAATAGAAATAAGTTGGAAAACAAGACAGCAGAGWAAAAGCCAATGGATTTTTAGAGGCTCTGACATCTGGTCTATTATAAAATGAATCCAGTTATCTGGAAAATGYGTGTCTATAAGCAAAATGTATGCATATATGAATGGAGGCACTTAAAACTGAAGTCTACTTATAAGCAACTGTGGCTAGTGTGTATTAATTGTTCAATTTTATGAAATATGAAAGTCTACAACATGCTGGCAAAGACAACAGCAACCAGAAAAACCATCCTCTATAACTTATTAACTTCTGGTTTTAAATTAGTAAACTTTTTTCTTACTATCATGGGGAATGGAATTAAAATGGGAGCAGTGAAGAAGTGGCCTATTAGATAATAACCATAATAGGTAACCTACTTGGCAAAAGAAAATTTGGATGTTTTGGAAGATAATACCTYGGAAGAAATATTGTGTGTGAATATTATTGGGAGGAAATGCTGGATTAATTAATACTTAAGCAAAAAAATAATGCTAGGGCCTGAACTGATGAGTGTAAACTGAGTAGACTAATTCAGCAGAGGAAGTGTTCAATGCCAGGCTGAATAAAGCTATGACCAATCTGTTCTAGGTGGAAGGTGTCCCTTCTTATGGAGGAGGGTTGGAATTACATGATCTTCAAGATACCTTCCAACCCAAACCATTCTATAATTCWGTGATTCTGTGATTCTATGATTCTATATATTGTAGAGAAGGGTAAGCTTCTGAAACAGTTTTCTAAAAGCAGTGGAGACAAAAATATAGCTTGTTTTAAAAATGAAGCTTGATGCATTTATGGGAAAGATCATATGACAGTTTCCTTTTATAACAGGAGTTTGGAGCTCATGACTTAGCAAATCCCTTCAGCTTTTCTGTTGTTTTTMATTTTTTTATGCTATGGTTTTCAGCACTACAGATTGCCATCTGAATCACTTCATAGATTAGCCTTTACAGCAACTAAATTGATTTTTTCATTCTAGAAGAGGAAGTCTAATAATAAAGAATTTATTTCACAACAAAACTTTGAAAAATGCATCACAACAATTAATTTTACTTGTTTTCTTTCCCTTTAAAAAATGAAGAACTGATAATTTATTTTTTAGTGTATTATGTATCTACATCAGTTACACTCAGTTGTATCTGGAGTCCTGGGAATTAATCTGACAATCATATTACACTTTACAGCCATTTCCTAGGTAACTAAAAGAGCCACTTACATTCAATACAGCCACTAGAAAAATCTTTGTTTTCCCTAGTGACTTCTCTTTTATTTTTCTGCTCTTCCATATGCACTAAACTTTTTGGAATGGTAGACAGATGTGAAGTGYATTAATGAGCTGTGAGAGAGGAAAAGAACTAGGGAGACTGAACTGTCATGAAACATTAAAGGGACAGAGTCCAATCTGGGTGTAAAAACACCCTCTGTGAAAAATGATCAGTCAAAATTTGAATGCTTGTTGGAATTCACTTTTTATTTGCAAGAGAAAGAACTGGTAGCATAARTTTTTGCCATATTTATTTAATACGTCAGTTCACTGAACTTTTGCTTTGCATGGAGAGTGGAGCTTCTGAACAGAAAACATCTTTAATTAAGATATGAAAAAATAGATCTACTAGAAACTTAGTGTAAAAAAAGGGTAAGAACTACAATGGCAGAACCATGGGTGACTKAGAGCATATTTTCTTGATTTACTGTGGTTTTGCCCTTCAAGACTTTGTGTGTTTATTCCTGTGCTCTATTGATTTGTCACTTTTGGAAATGTGGAAAAAATTGGACTTGAGGATTGTTTGAAATGGTCATTGACATATTATTTTTTTCTTTTTTCTTTTTTTTTTTTTTTTTTTTTTTTTTTACACAGAATATGAACGTTTTTGTCTCTTTTTACCTCTGTAAAGGTTTTTTTTTTTTCCTTTGAAAGTTGAGGACACCATACTGTGTAAATGGTCAGTCTTCCAATTTTGTTTGTCTACTTGAAGAATGTTGCTGGGATGACCAGTAATTTTCCAGACCACCAATAGTAAAAGAAAGGGATGATCACCTTTCCAGGGTGTAAGAGGGCAAATTTACTTCAGTTTTTTGCCAAGCTGAAACAATTTCAGGGCACAGGGATTGGGGATATCTGTTCAAGTTGACWGCCTACTGTTAGGTAGTGAAGAAGACCAGAGGTTAGAAGGAATTTCTGAGGCAAGAGACATGTTTGTGTTCTGCAGTTGGCTATTATACCTACTTGGGCTGGCAGCCTTTTACTGTTGGCAGCAGTAAGATGCAGATGTCCATTCTGGATATTAGCATTGATGATCATTGTCCAGTTTTCTTCTGTACATGTACTGAAACTTGAAGTAAATGATAGAAAAACAGTGCATATTGTGTTGATAGGACAGTCTGTATACACATTTTTATTATTATGTATTTTTATTTATGTCAAAAAACACAAACAAAACACCTCTTGTGGGATTGTGAAGATCTTCACTGGCCTCCCATATGCATACAGAAAAATCCCTTTTTATCTTCCTCCTTTCTCAGAGGATGAAAATGGGTTCTTGGCTGGAGACCCCTCAGTTCCATCCAGGTGGCAGTGCTGAACCATTTTTGACAGTTCAATAAAGTCTGCACATTCACATTTACAAACTTCAAGGAAATGTCAGAATACAATGCCATTAATGCACAATATTTGAAGTGGAGGTGGCCAAAATTCTGTTTTTTGTTCACTAGGTGCATGATGATAGGAGGCTTTCACTGTTACTTGTCTTAGTGTGAACAGCAATGAAGTCACATGAGTTGGGAGAATGCGTCAAGAAATATAACAACTTCCTACCTCACACAAGCCAATAATAGTTTGGGAGAGAGAGAACAGAGGAGTTTGTTTTKAGCTGCTTCACTACCCTGCAGGAAATTACTCCAATGAAAAGTGCTTCCTTATTTATCACTTTTTTCTCTTCCCTATTAAGTAGTGGCTTTGTGATTAAAAAAAATTTACTTAATTACTTAATTCTKAAGTAAATTTTCCCTCTCTGAGAGTGGGATCTCCTTGCAGGTATTTTTCAAATACCTTTTTTTGTGTTCTGGATGTAATGAAAAGGCTTTTCCATCAGAAGTGTTCACTTTTCTTCAAAGCACACTCAGCTAACAAATGCCAGTGATTTGGGATGATTACAGTTTTATTGAAGGATCCAAGGGCATTTTCACATCCTTAGATTTTGTTCTCTGGACATGACTTTTGCATGCCAGAATGAAACCTGGGAACACAGCATCCTTCCTAGTGCCTTGATTTCTGCTGAAAGACACTCCTGTCTGCAAAGTGGTGATGTGCATGACAGTGCATTCACCCTGTCACAAGAAGCAGCTGTCAGGACTGAACTTGCATTGCCAAGTCCACCCAGCTGACAGATTGTAAACAGGCAAATAAGTCCTGCTTSAAAGATTTTAAACTCAATCTCCCTACCATTTTTTTAGTAAGCTGAAGAGAAGAAAATGTAACAGATGAAACTAGGTAGAGAGAGCTATGAGAAGAATTTTTGTCATGCAATTCTCTCATGTCCCATGTCATATGGGACTGTTTTTTCATGGAAGAGCATGGGGGCAAATGAAAAGGAGGTGTGTTCAGAATTAGTCTCTCACACAAGACTGAGCATAGTTATCACATAATCATAAAATTAATTGGCTTGGAAGGAACATCTTGTACAGCAATTCCCCTGTGATGGGCAGAGGCATCATCTAAAGACCCACCCAACCTGGCTGTGAACCCTTTCACGGATGAGGAATCCACAGTTTTACTGGGGAAATTGTTCCAATGTCATAGTAAAAAAATAAATTCCTTTTGTCCAGTCTAAACCTACCATTTTTTAAAAACCATTATCCCTTGCATATTGCAAAAGGCCCTACTGAACAATATGTCTCCATCTGTTTTATAAACCCCTTTTAAATATTGAAAGACTTCATCTAAGGTCTCCCTGGAGCCTTCTCCAGACAGAACACCACTATCTCAGCCTTTCTTCATAGGAGATGTGCTCCAGCCACCTGATCATCTTTCTGGCCCTACTCTGGGCTTGCTTCAACAAGTCCATGGCTTTCCTCTGCTGGTGACCCAGAGCTGGATGCAGCACTCCAGGTGGGGTTTTCCAAGCGTAATGTAGAGGGGAGAATCACATAAAAGGAGATGTGAGAATTGCATGTGAAGRCAGGTTTCATTGATGGACTACTGCTCTTTTCTGAATTCTCACATAACGAGACAAATATAGTAAAAACTTTAGGAAGGGGGTATTCAAGAATATGCTCTCTTTGGGAAGCAGAACAGAATTATAAGCCTTGTATGGAATTCCTGTCAATTCAACAATTAATTTCTTATCAGATCCTTACAGGATGGACAGACACTGTTACTACTAACCAAAGTGTGTGAATTTCCAGTTTTGAATGCAAGACTAACCCAGAACTCTCCTCTTTTCTGTGTGCAGGCAGTGCAATGCTGCTGGTTATGTCAATATTAAACACTTACTTCTGTGCTGAAGTCCAAGTTCTGAAGTGGTATGGCGTTAATATTTTGATACAATCTGCAAGACTTCATTCATTTTAAAACCAAGCCTGAGATGATAACATTTTGATGACATTAGCTTATGTCAAAAGAGGTGAGAACTAGCTCATATTTTTCACRGCAAGTATAATGACTGACATATTTTTGCATATAGAGAAGCTGGCAGATACTGCCCTTTGCTACAGCAGACATTTTTCTGAAATTTGGCTTCTTCCTTCGTGTCAGATTGCTGGTCTCATGACATGATTTTCAGGAACTTCTCAAATCATTTGACTGATATTTAGTTTTGACATTAAAGATAGTTCTATTGATCACGATGACATCTATGACTAATGGCAATTTAAGTTTTCTGATGTGAGGCTGTGGTTTTTTTCTTTCACAAGACATAAGACTTGATACAAAAGCTATGAATAATTTTTTCGTGGTCTTTGAAGCATGGCATGAATTTCYTGCATACAAATTTCAAAATTCTTGTCTACCCTTTGAATAAGTAAGATTTTAAAGTGGAACAGTCCTTTAAGATATGAGTAAAATACTAATTCATACTGTAAGGAATATTTCTTTTTTGTACCACTATATTTTGAGGATAACTAGAAAAAATTATTTCTTTTCTCTGTGATATATTGCTTGATTTTAGAGTCAAGACAGCCAGCCATAAATATCAAAATCTGACTAAATTTTTTCCTTAATAAAATTTAGTTCATTTCTTACTCGATTCATTGTACTCATTTAACATGGTGATTTTGGGACAAATGGCACCCCTCAAATAAATTTGAAGAAAAAAGAGACCACAGATATAACACATTCAATCAACTAACAGTTTGATATTTGTGGAACCATTAAGAGCTGGTACAAAAAATAATCTAGAGGGAAACAACACTTTTGAAACTTTGCCTAACTATCAYTGACTTCAACCAAGGATTGAAAAACTTGGACATTCACAAATTAGGGATAGATTGAACTAAGAACTGTAGTCAGTTTTGCTGAGCAAGCCTTTCAATGAAAGCAAAAATTTAGGTGTAAGAAAGATTTCAGTRGAAGTTTCTTTGTAATTCCATTCTGGATTGCATAARTTGGATGAAAGTGTGTTTAGTAGTGATATTTATATTACTGCCAGTTGGARAATGTTCTTAATTTTGTTTTGCTTATGTTTGGCTTGAATAATAATTTATAAATTGGTGGTAAATATGGTGAAACATTCAAAGAGAATGCAAGAAAAAAAAACAACTCTGGCAATATTAGAATGATTTGACATGATGAGAYAACAATACAAGATGGTTTTCTGTATATATTATGAGAGTTATTTCCCTGAAACTAAAAAGAAAAAAAAATTGACCAGTAGCTAAATCTACACATACATTAGTGGCACATAAGTGCATTTCTTGATTGCATTTTAAACATGATAGGCTAACTGGTAAGATAACTTTTTTATCACAATAAACCTGACAAAGATGTTCAGCAAATTCTAGTCCTTGTCGTACTTCAGTTATGCATATTTTCATACCTCWTGCTCTCTTAGTGTGCCTTTGACTGCCACTGACAAGTGACTAACAAACTGACACTGGAGGTGTTTCTGTGTGCACAAATAGAAAAGAAAAATAAACAACAACCAAAATTAAATTTAAACAACAACAACCAAAGCCCAAACAAGTTTGATGTAAAAATTGCCTACCAGAAAAGGAGTTCGTGTAAGACTTGCTAAGAACTGGAAGCAATGGTTTTGATCCCTTTCAGTCTTTCATTTGTTTCTCTATTTGTTGTAAAGAATTTAAATGTTATTCTCGGGTTTTTTTGTGAGACTGAAATTAATTCAATGGTCAAATTGATATTGATTTTATTAGTTACCATAGGGTAACCTAGAATAAGCTGTGCAATTTGTATATCTGTAACTTTTCCAGGTTGCTACCCAATAGTGTTAGTGATGTAATTCTGGATAATTAATCTTCCATGTCAAGGCTGCTGAAGTTACTTACATTTATCATCAGACTAAAGATCATGCCCAAGTGTGACTATAAAACTGTCACCCTGAGTGGCTCATATTTTTGTCCAAACCCTTGTATCCCTGAATCAATTTGYAAGTGGGACTTTCATTTTACAATCACATAGCCATGTTTTGAATAACGAYGATTACTTTAAAATTTTATGTCACTATCAAAAATAGGAGGATTAGTAGCCCTTTATGAACTCCTGCATTTCTTTCTTGTTAAAGTTGCATTTTTTTRTTTATTATGTTTTGAGGAAAGATGGGGTCTTAAAAACCCACATGTTCTGAACAGAATATGGCAAGTACATTGAGCCAAACCATGATGTTGGAAGTATTTTACAGCATATAATATCTTCTAGTCAGTACTTCCTGGATTCCCCACCTCCCAAGGGCATCCCCAAAGCAGGTTATTCCTTCTGCTGGGATTAAGGTGTTGGAAAATACCCCTCAGTTTACTGAAGGTCTTGATATAGGAAAATAAGACCATCATGAAAAGGAGGAAGCTGCTTATTGTAGCTAAACTGTCACATATCAACAGGAATTGTTTCCTACTATTATGGATTTCCAGTGAAAGAAAACCTAGGTGAAAAACTGTGAATTAAAGACACAAGGTCAAATTTCTGTTCGTAAAGGAGAGATTCTACTTTAAGGAGAGATCTTAAGGAATGTTACTTTATGAATAGATTTTGTTTTTTGTTTTTTTTTTTTATAGCCTCCTATCCACAAGTATGAGTTAACTGTAGCCTGAAGAAGAAATTAGCCATGACAAATTCTGAAGTGATTCGGAATGAATAATCTTCTCTCATGTGTAATGCTTCATTCCTGTGAAATTTGTGCTCTGCTCGTATCTGAAAGATTCTTAAAGAGCAATTATTTTTTCACTGTTGACCAGATTTTCCTCAGAGCAKCTTGAATAGTAACCTAAAATTAAATTAAACTAAAACTCA
>CADDXX010000448.1:30500-59383 GCA_902810485.1 Alauda arvensis
TGTTTTAAAATATATAAATAGATAAACAATCAAATAGCTAAAGAATATAACTGGAAAATATTGAAAAAGAGCCCTAAGACCATAGTCCTCATCTCCAGTATGAAGAAGTGTTCAAGCTGCCATCTATACAATGTTGCCGCCCCAGAAAGAGAAATGCAAGAAGTACAAATCACAGAGTTGTATCAGCCTGGGTTTATTGCTGAATCAGTGGTTCCATAGAGAAACAGGGATAAAAAGCCTGGGCTTGGCTTTACAATGATAAGGTTTGG
This sequence comes from Alauda arvensis, assembly GCA_902810485.1. NCBI lineage: Eukaryota > Metazoa > Chordata > Aves > Passeriformes > Alaudidae > Alauda > Alauda arvensis. The sequence goes on from CADDXX010000448.1 coordinate 30,770, forward strand.
TTGCTTTCACAGCCTGAGCAAAGACCTTTTCAGTCATCTGTCAAYRGGACAATCTGATCTGGACAAGAAACACCTGTCCCTGGTATCTCTCCACCCTTCACATGCACATGTACTAAGCTGTTCCTAAGACAAATGAAGATAGAATGGGGAACCAATAACCTCCCCTGACCAGGAATTTCAGAGATGAAGCACAAAATTTTCACTGCAAATAGTAATTGAGTTTGAGATGTAAATGAGTTTAAGAAATAAAAAGGAAAAACAAAGTTTAAAATAATTTTGGTGAGAAAATCTTCTGCTGAGGAGAAGAAAAAAAAAATTTAAATTAATTTAAGACCTTCTTTTAAGTGCTGTCAAAAATACTGATTTTTTTTACCTGTTTGTCTCCAAAAATGTTTTACAGTAAATAAGGTATTGGTATCTATTTTGAGAATAATTTAAATAAAACTGGAAAAACTAAAAATACTTGCAGTGCTTCAAAAAGAAATAACAAAGTCATTCTGAAATGTTGCACTTTCAGAAAATACAATCAATTTTTTGAAGCAAGAATAGACATCTAGCAGTAAGGACTACTCATATTTCAAGAGGTTACCAAAATAGATATTTTTTTTTAATATGATTAATATTTAAAGCGACAGGAATCACATGAGATCAAATCAACTGTATAAGTAAGATTTTAATTTTCAGCAATTTTTGTTAGATTATATTTTCCAGTTATTGCCACCAAGTCCTCTGAATAGCTTATATCTACTAAAATCTTAGGTATGGATTCTTTTCCATTSTTATTAAGTCCCCAAACATCATGTCTTTCGCAGTATGGTGAGTCAGGCTGTGTCATTCCTACAGAMATTAAAGCTCACGCTGTGGTATCTGTAATGAACACTATGTTTTGTCAGGTGAGTTGAGCATTTTATTGTCTGCTCTCAGTGGCCATGGGAGATCACTGTTTCTGAGTTCAGAGGTTCAGGGAACGCCTCAGCCTCATCCCAGCTCCATCTTGAGGAATTTATCCAAATATATGCTGTGATGCTTGTTGCCACACATAAGATGCCTAAGTTTCTATACAGAAAAAAACATTTGGTCCATAATCTGGACATTTAAGGGCTGGTTACAAAGTTCACAGGTAAGCCACTTATATGAAATAATGAAAAAATCACTGTGTTATTCTCATTTAGAAACACTTGAAAAAACAAATAATAGTACTTCCTTAAATTCACTGTCAAAATCTGAAAGAACTAAATTTAGGTAAAGTTTACATAAACATTTTAGAATTTTTTTCTAGTAGCCCCTTTCCATCACTATTTCATTGAGAAGTCAAATATTACTTCATATGTTTCCTCCTGACCAGACTTCTAAGTAACTCTTAAAATTAATTTCCTTTACTTTGGATAAGGAGSTGAGCTATAGAAATGTTATGCTTTTTAAMTAGTAAGAAATTCAGGTATATTTGTTGATTATTTGAATAAAAAAATCTCTGAGTTACAGAACTTTCAGTATGAAWTGTTTTCAGTGATGTCCAGCCTTTGCCTTTCTATCTCAGTATTCTTTCTCAAGSATGCCTAGCCTGTTGACATTCAGCTGTTATTCTCCAATTCTCTCAGGTACAAAATAAAATGTGTTTATTTAAATACTGTATTGCCAGAAAAATGGGAAATTATTCTTTTTTTATCAGTGCCTTCACCAACACTTGCATCAAAAATRCCTTCACTATTATCTGTTCTGTATTTTAATGTCTTCTGTGAAATGATATGTGATAGGAGCAAAATACTTTTAATATAATACATTTTCCTATGCAGTCACTTAAGTTGTATCAACTGAAAAATGTTTTTGAGTAAAAGCTTGTCTGTCACATAAGCTACTGTACTAAAACAGTCTAGGCAGAAACTAATCTATACTTGCAGAATTGGGCATAAACATATTATTTTATAAACCTCACAGTATCTGCAGGTAGGGGAGTGAAAATAAGAGACTTGTCAGCAAGTTTCTCAGTAGGGAAAAACCACTGTCATTTCACCTCGCATTGCCTACTCAGGTACCTTTGCTACCATTCATTTATACTCAGAAGCAGAAAACAAATGTGGGTAATTATTCCTATTTCTTTTCCTGTATAGGTTACTCTTTTGAAGCCACACCTTGCTTACTTTCAAAAAGTAACTTAAAAAGTTAAAGTTTAAAATATTACTTTATAGCCAGCAAGACTTACTATCATTTAAAGTAATCACTARTCTACTTGAACTTTACTCTCAACTCTGTAAATTTTGATTAATCMTGAAAATTTTGGCAGGCAAGGTTGGAGCTTGCTTCTGAAGTTATTTATTTTTCTGGCTATAGTTGTCATTTATGTTAGAAATAATTACTGTRCAACTATAAACCTGGAGTTCAAAAAATAGACCTGTTTGCATTCAAAATCCATGAGAAGGATTATTGATTGGTGCCATCTTTAAACTTGCAAAAAAATATAGGCCACTTTTATATCCTTTGTTCATACTGAAATCAATCATATGCTTAGAGGAGTGAAGTGTAGTGAGCATAATATTATTGGACTCTAGACCTTCATAATAGAATCTGACCATATGTTTTATGATGGTTAGTTTTTTCAAAAAGTGCAGTCCCTCTGCAAATTATAAAAAAAAAAAAAAGGTTGGAGTTTTTCCAAACCAATCTGCCATTTTATTTATTATGAGATTATTTAGCTCATGTCTGTACCAGCAGAGCAATTGGCTCCATGATGGCTATATTCAGAAATGAAAATTCAGGAAACTGCAATGAAACTGTAGTGCARAGTTTATTGGCTTGGACACAGAATACCATAAGCTATATTCTTTCCCAATGTGTTCTGGCACAATCCCCAATGCTACACTCTGTTATAAGCATTTAGCAATTCACTTTAGCAGTAGCTTGGATACTTCTGCATTGCTGTTCAATATCAATGTCACTTGATTATATGTAGACTCCTTAGAAGTCTTAATTACAAATATAAAAGATCCAAAAGTTTTTGAGGTAAGATAATGGCTTGAAGGAAAATTTTCAAAAATAGAAATGGTGTCATAAAAATGAGAAAAGAACTAGGAGATGATAACATAGARGACATGACAAAGACCATCATTAAGAAAGACAAGATGTTGAGATTACATTTATTTTCTTTGATACTATTTCTTACTGGGATCATTTATCCCAGTAAGACTTGGTAATATATTCTGTGTAAGTGAATCCAGATGGAATATGAAAACTAAGAAAACAGATTCGGTTCCCATGTTAACGACTTTCTGCACTTGACCTATTTCTCATAAAGACAAGAGTAAGTAAAGTTTAAAATGTAGCTCACTCAAGGCAAAAACTCAAGAGTTTTAAACTGAAGGCATGCAGTACAAGAGATTATTAAARGATATTTAAAGATTCAGCAGAAAGTAAGTCACAGCAATTTCTTGTGATTGTCAGRATGCTTGTATTCTACTTTGCATGAATCAAGGTTTTCCTTAAAAACATAAAAAAAATTAATCTTGCTCACAGTATAATTTACAAAGAGAAATTAAAAAAAGGTATCATTTAACAGCAATAGAATTGATTACCCTTTCAGCAGCACCTGCAGACTACTAGTGGAAATGGAAGTAGGTGTAACAAAGTCATAACCCAGATATGTGAATTTTATGTCTGTCCTAGTCTGTGTTTAAATACTGGTGGAATACAATTTGTAGGCTAACAGTTATGATCTACTCCATGCGCTCATGAAGTTCCCATGTATTTATTTGTACATGCTGTTGTCCATAGGGTATGCACAGGAATGCAATATGAATGAGCAGTTTTTCATTCCTGGCTTAGGAAAGCTGAGTTCTTGATTTGCCCTCCTTTACCATGGCTGCTTCAGACAATTATCTTTTTTTTTTTATTATTTTTTTTACCGACTGCACCTGCTAATCTGTACACAAAATAACAAGTAGCTAGTGGGAAAAGCTTCATAAACTGACAAGAAATTTAATACTGGCAGCTAATCCCAGCTTCATTTTGGCACATCCTTTGTAGCAAGCCCTGTTGATCTGCAACAGTCAAACAGCAATAATTTTTCATATATGACTGTGAAAGGAAAAAAAACCCCACAAAATTATTAACCATCTTCCCAAAAGAAACATCAAACAACAAAAATTCCAAATGCACAATAAGATCATATTTGYATAATTTAATTACTAAAATATATTGTTTTATTGCTGCTGATATTATCAATTTATGAGTACTTGAATGAGGAAAACAATCCTTCTCAAAAATAGTTWTAGGGGGGTACAAAGAAGAAATAGAATTTTTCCTCTGACTTACTAATAATAGTATCTAATAATAATAATATCAATAATAGATAATTTCTCCCTCTAGTCATAATATTCTAATTGCAATTATCTTTATCTCATTTTTACTTCATATTCATTGAGGGGAGATGAAATTAAAAGCACAAGTGCTGAAACAGAACCAGTTGTTAGCATGCTGCTTTTCTTGCAGGAAAAAATCAGACGTGCAAGTAGGCTCATTTCCAGACCAGTAATTTAAAATGGCAGTTTTGGTCTCACATGATCAAGAATGATTTCACAAAATGTGATTTCACAAAATATTATAAAATCAGAGATAAATTTCATAACAACCTCTTACTTTATKAAATTAATTTTAGAAGGATTTGAGCTATGATCAAAGAAAGAAATAGATTCAGGAGCCAGAAAGATCTGAAATAGAGAAAATATATTTCTGYTTCAAACATATTATTTTGTTCTGAGCTATATGTCTTTTATTGCTATATTGATCCCAGAATTGTACCCATAGGTGAACTTCAGTCTCTTCTGTATAATGCATTAAGCATTTGAAATAATTTTTTCAGAGTTCACATTTTGTACACACTGAAGGATCTGAATTTGGATTATCACACCTTACAACAGGGAACCTAATATGGCATTACCCCTTTAAAGTAGTATATAGTAGTACATACAAATAAATACTCTGAAGGAATAAGTGAGTTGATTTAAAAACAGACATTTGCCCTGAAATATTAATTATAAAAACATAAATTATGAGCACATGCACATAAAAGACACTGCTTTGGGAAGATGAGGTATATTCAAGTATTATTCTCAATATAACAGAACAAACAAAAGCAAATTCACAGACTCATTTAGAAAATGAAATCAGCAACATAAATTAATAGAGGTTATTAGGAGAGGAATGGTTTTAAAAAAATTATTTGGAGTGAAATAATTATTCCCCACTTTAAGAAAYATTTTGACCCATGTGAGACTCCTCTGTCTTGTTTTAAAGTATTTATTACAGTTACCTGGAGCTTTGGACATGTTTCTAAGCATTGTACCAATGAAACTGCATAGACAACATTAAAAGATTCTAATGGAGGCAAAGAAAGAAATTTAAATAAMTTCTTGTGGTTTCGTCTTAGATTTTTTTATTGCTTGTGATAAGTACACTTTTGTTTCTTATTAACACTTGCTAGTATTTTAATTTCTTATTTTAAGGCAAGCAAGCATCACTCCTCATTTGATAATTTGATATTATTTATAAAGAATGGTCTTGAGGAATTTCAGCAAGAGTCCATCCCCTTGAGCACACATACATGTTGTATATCTATGAATCTATTTGTAGCATATAAAGTATTGCATTTAAAACTGAAAAAGTGGACTTTCATTTGAAGAACTTGCACATAGAGAAATGCCACAAAGGACTGAACAGTGGGGAGGAAGGATATTTTACAGAAACYGTGAGGCTGCCCAAGATGCAGCAATGGGTTTGGACCATGTTTGAACTGTATGGGGCATAGTGGGGGAAAGGAAGTTATAATTTATGCTTTTCTTCTACCCTTTAATCCATGTAGTCACTTGATAGCTTTTCTTTGAAACTGAAGATATACAAATCCTTAGAACTTAATAATAACTTTGCATAGCATCACTGAGCAATGTCGTGCCCTTGGAGACTGACAAAGTTGTTGAAGAGGATCTCCCACTCCCATCTCAGAAGTTGTCCCTGACAAYCCCTCTTACCTCCCATTCTCTACCCAAAAAAATGTCTGTTTTAAGAGGCTCCCACTTCATTTTCAGAGTTTAATTTTTTAGGCTGCCTGATTCCAAATCCAGCTGCATTTCAGACCGTCTTGGGCAAGTTCCTGTGCTTTGCTGTGGAGTTCTGTCCCTTCTGCCACTGACTTCAAAGTAAGAGCAAAAGGTGAGAATCAACATCAGAGCTTGTAGCTGATTCATCTGGATACCCTGGCTCTGACAAAGTGAATGAGTTTCACTGAACTCCTCTCACAGGCAATATCCAGCTTCCTTAATTCTCAAAAAGTATGACATCCTTGCTAAGGAAACCTGAAAAAAATATTGCACTTGATAAGAGAAAAGTTTTATTTCTTCTTAGGATTCAAAAATACCTCTTCTAGAATTAAATTATAATAAATAAACACACATAACATTATGATACCATAATGTTTGCATGAAAAATTATTAGAAAAGAGTGGTTATTGTATTTGAATGATTATCATCGTATATTCATTATCATTATAGTGATTMATCATCATTATCATATAATTATCAATGATTATATATAATTATATTTGAATGATTATCATTATAGTATATACATATAGTATATAGTATAATATAATTCAATATTTCATTGAAATACTACTTTTTCATTACTATCTCACTGTTTGGACACTCTTGTCTGAATAATTGGAGCTCTGTATGTTGAAAAGTATCACCAGTTGAATACTATTTGAAGTGTYCTACTGAAATATATAACCCTAACTCAAAGTATAGTAGAAGGGTTCCTGCATGAACTAAAAGAAAAACATTCACAATTTTAATATATTTTMATTATTTTTTTACTATTAAAATTAATTTTATATTGTTTTGACGTGAAGTATCTGTTCTGAAAATTTCTCACCTTTGACTGAATACTATGTCATGGTTCCTACTCAAAAATACCAAAATTCTAATTCTGAATTTTGAAACCAGGCAAACTTCCTAATTGTTTTCTGAAATGTCTGTGATGCATTGATACATTCCTCACATAGATTTTGTTGAACAAAATATTTACTCATTAAGTATATGGAAGCATGGAGAACTTAATTATTACGCAAAGCACTTGAGTATGATTCCTAAAATCTTGGTATCTATATAAAAACAACTTCCAGGTGTCTAAGTGTTCACTTTAGTTGCAGGTAAATGGATAAGGAGGTATTCAGAAATGAGAAAATAAAATGTCCTAAAATATCATRGAAGTAATTTATATATAATTTTGATCACTGCTGGAAATTTTTAAATTACTGGACAAATCCAGGAAGATCGCAGAACTGTTTCTTTTCTTTGTTTAATGCTTTATGGAATCAATTTGTAAATGCTGCTGATTTTTGAAGTGTCTTTGTGTATCCATTTTGCTAAGTACAAAAATAAGTTTAATGCATATTCATCAGAAAACGGCTTTTGAAAGCCATTAAATCCAAAAAAGAGGATTTTAAATTGCATAATCAGAGCAAATAGTTATTCATTAAATTGTTGTTCATGGATGCAAGAATCAACCTGCAGAGTGTTGTTTGGGAATGAACATTCCTGTAAAAAGAAAAGAAATAACCAAAAACAAAAAGGCAGCAGTGACAAAGATTTTAAGGGTATAAGTACTGCTAGYAAAACTTGTAATCCCAAATGCAGGCACAAGGTTTCTAAATCAGAGTTCTGGGCTTGTGTCTCAAATTCCCATAGCTAATGAGGAAATAACAGAGAGAAAATATTACCTGTCTTTGCGCTGTTTGCTAAGAATTTTACCCTGTTTTGAATCCAATAAAGGGGTTATTTGTTTATAAATGTGTGGGGCTTTTRCCTATAACTATTCCTCCCCACTGGACATTCATTAAACTTGAGAGATGTAATCTCGAGTCAAGCGTGTCCACCTACATAGGCATCTGATGAYTAAAATGCTATTGAAAGAGTGGATGACTCCAGAGAACAGAGCACCTGATTTRTGTAGTCTGATCTCAGGTGAATGGGCTGAACAGAAGAGACCTTGTTTCTTCCTGGGCTTCTGGTGATATCTGCATGCTGGTAAGGATATATTAAAACACAGTAATTTAAAATCTGCAAGACTCAGTTGGTTAAACTGGAGTGTTGAACACRTGTATTTTTATCTCTGTTGAGCAAGAAAGTCAAACAAATAACACAAAGCCTTTTCTGGTAGCAGTCAGATTATGGATTTTGTGCCACCACAGAAAAATTAMATTTGGAAAAGGAATAACATAAAGGTGCTATGAATAGAGTTAAACCTCCTAAAATCTGTCACTGTGTTGAGAAAACTTGTGCTTTCTAACTCTTTGGCCTTGATTTAAAATAAGGACRTGTGTCTTAAACRTTATCTTTAAAGTGCTAAATTATGYCCTGTACAAGTGGAATAGCTTASAAGTAGTTTAAGAMGTTGTGTTGACCTCAACTATATAAAAYATCTTGATAACTCCCAGATGAGTTAAGTTAGTGGACTAATATAATTAGTTTTGAGCCTCATTTCTTTTTCTGTTTTTTCACTCTCTTAGGTATGTGCAAGCAGCAACATGATGTGCAGACTTAAAGCATCACTCTATTATTTGGCACCAACAAATAAGTTAGATACAATTTATATTAATTCATTACAWGACAATGAGAAAACAAGGCATAGTGTAATAAACCCTTTAAAGCATTTTAGGATATGTCACCAGTACTCACTGAAAGTCAGAATCAAGATATATAATAACATTTATTGTATATTAAAGTTAAACATAATWGTTTTAACTTTGTAATGTACTAATAGACATGTGACCACCATTACTAAATATCYTATTGTCTGCTAAATTTGCACTATACCCCCATGTGATCTATTCAGATATATTTGTTATAAGAAGATGAAAAGAGAATGAGTCATTTTAAGTATATGTGTAATCATGAAATTATTAATGAAACCTTATATCCTTTTAAATCATGAATTTTGAGGAATAAATATATGTTTTAAGACCCTGATAAATGCTCATGAATATTTTCTGAAGGATTTCTGAACATTTATTTATTTGTGATTTATTGAAGGTATACTGAAAGGAAAAAAATGTTCTAACATCGTGAACCAAAGAGTGTTTTCTTTTACAAAACCTCCAAACAAAGTAGAGTGTGAGTAAAGTTTTTGTTTTGTTTTGGCTTGCTCTCTAATGTAGGTGGTTCTGTCTGTACTGGAATATCACGTGCAACTAAATTTGAAAAATATAACTATTTTAAAAGTTTTTTCTTATATAAATGCCATCAGTGGTAGAATACAAGATCAAGGTATTCCAAACAGATGCACTACATGAATCTTTCAAAATCCAAAGTGAGAAATATGGCTTTTTTACCTATCATAGAGATAGGAAAAGGAAAAAAAAATTAGTAGGATACACAAGTAGACTAATAGCTATGATTCCTCCACAAAACTTCAGAAGTTCCCCTGAGGCTTTTTTCAGAAAAGCACTTTTTAAGTTGATATAAAATGGTGCAATGCAGAAAGACAAAAAGTTTTCCTCGAAAACCTTGAAAGGATATTTTTTTCTTGTTCAGTCCTGTTTAGGTCATTTCAGCACATTTACAGAATAGGAAAATGACCACTTATACAAACTATGTGGGTATAAAGTCAATGCTTATCTTTGTACAGACACAACTTCAATAAGTGTACAGGGAAGGAAAAAAAGAATGAAAATAGAAATACTTCTAATCTCCTAAAACTTGCAGCATGAATTYAGGCTGTTGCCTTGCTGATTGAAATTTTATCTGAAGTTTTTTCAGACATTGCTGAAGCTTTCATCAGGCAGTAGTGTTTGAATTCAAATTCTTTATGAATAAATGGGCTGGATTTTTATGCATTTTAACACAGCATTCATTTTTTCACAGCCTTTATAGGTTCTCTTTTATATTTATATACTTACTAAATATTCTGTTCCTGTTTTATCTTGAAGTTTTCYTTTCCTCCAAAAAAGCATTGCGTTTGTACCTTCAAATTATAATTTAGCTYGCTTATTTTTTTATAYCYGCTACTGCTGATCATACAAGTGTAYACTTTAAATTRATGYACATTTGCTCTATGGACAACACAGATTACCTGAAACTCTGGGTTTACAGTAGCTTCTGAAATAAGCAATGCTTCAATCCTGTGTACAGGAAGCCTTTGAGAAGGCATTGTATTCAAACAGTTGGTGAGCCTGGTCCAGGTGTGTCTGTCTGCCCTACTGGGGCTAAAAAGCTCATGTGCTGGCGTGAGCAGCTGCTGTATGGAAGTGCCTGGTTTCATCCTGMTGGATGTTAAGACAGAGATTGCCTTCCAGCCTGCTAAAAGAAGATAGATACTTCTGGGTTTTATCCCAGGTGATGTGGGAAGGTATTGGAAGGAGGCTGAACCTCTGCATGGATGGGATTTGTGCAGTGTGCCATGGGGAAATCCATCAGATCTGTTCAATGCTGCACAAAAGCTGGATTCATATCATCCACAGAGGCATCATGATTTTCCTCCTGTCTATATTCCCCTTTATTCTATCTTTATGCCATTTGTTGTCAGTTCTCCCCTACTGAGATTCAAAAWAGCCCTGTACAACATCCCGCTCTCCTTTCCCTGTGCCCCCTTGCAGAACACCATGTGCTTGACAGAAAAATGCAGTCATTACCATTTTCTGCAAACTAAAAGCCAGAATATTATGCAGCACTTTCTGGTTTAAAATTATCCCAAAGGATTATAAATAAGTTAGTTCTCTCATTGATGTCATGTTCAATTATTGTTCTGAAAGAGTAATTGAGAGGCTTAAATGAAATTCTCCATTGGCTTTAAATGTTAATACTTTAAAAAAGTCCCACAAAACCTTAAAAAYCAAACAGATAAAACCCCCAAACCCCTACAGTAGGGAACTGTTGCTGGTTTAGTTCGATACTTTTTCTTTATTTTTCAGAAGGGATTTTTCTATTCTTTTGTTTACTTTGCTTTTCTACTTCCTTATATTTGTAGCTGCAACAAATGAAAGTGARTTTATCTTTTCTGGGACATTATTAGCAACCTAAGGGATGATTAAAAAGTGCAAAGGAAATATATTTGGTTACTTTTATTTTGAGCCATAATGAACAGAATTTGAACTGAAATTTGAATCATAAAATCTTCAGGGGCATTTTTAAGGTTATTCCAAGTTATTTCAAAAAAGTGTTTAAGCAGAAACACATTGGGAATATGTAKGGGTATGTAACATTTTTTGGTTTATTTTTCCTTGTGTCTTTGAATTTCTGAAACATGTTGGGGATTGAATCCAAAGCTCTAAACTATTTTAGGAATGTAACTAGTCAAGTGTTAGAACTGCGGGCAAAGGTGCTAGAAATCAATGCAGGTCTGAATGATTTTTTTCTTCCTGTAGTCTTCCCCCATTTAGCTTGAAAGCTAGCTACCAGATTTCAGTTTTCATATAATCATTATATTAGAATACATATTTATCTTCCCTCAGAAAAAAAAAAGTAACACAGAAAACAACATGTTTCCAGATAAAACCACAAAATCTTGTGGAAAGGTAATGAAGACTGAAAGGCTGCTCASCCTGTGTTGTGCCATCCCATCCAACATTTCAAATTTTCCATGCATAAATCATAACAAAAATGTTGGAAAAGGTAGTGTCATGAGAGGGAGGAGTAAGAAGGAAATATTCTCTCTTATGTACACGAAGGATTTTTAGGATCCTTAAAGATATGTGCACACTCTCTCTCTCTCATTCTACCTTACTAAGTGTTCAAATTATTCCTTTCAGCACAGAACTTCATCTGGATGAACTGAAATGACCTACAYGTGTATTTTACATGTAGTTGGCTACAGGAGAAAAGACAAGTGTCTTGCCATGTAAACACCTTTATAGAAAGGTAATTGTTTAAAAGGAATATTTCCTCCTTCATTTTGAGAAGTGACTTATCTATTTCACCACAAGGAAAATAGGATTAGTGGTTGATGTCCTAATAAAAATGAATGTTGCTTCTACCCTGGAACACTGTGTTATTTTTATTAGATTCCTTAACCCACCCYTCCACTATTTGCTAATTTACCTAGCTGCTTCCTACAGAAAGCTAATTTAAATAACTTCAAAGAGCACTGGAAATTAATTGAAAAAAGTACAATTATTTTTATAATTACAAAGCCTTCAAAATAGTTTGAAATCTGTAGCTCTGTACCATTTTCAGATTGTCTAATTTACCAATGGTATTTTCTTCCCCAAATTTGTGAATGTCAATGAAGTAGAGCTCCTTTTGGTARGCTCCTAGCACCTACTTGGAAAGTGAAAACCATCTGCTAGGAGTGACCACATAGCATTTCAAGGTCCTTCATTTTTGGTAACTTAAGCTAATACATTCCATTTTATTTTCAGACTAGGACTGCTCAGCCAGTCAATTAGAGTTCCTCAGCTGGAAGCCTTCACTGGTAGGCTGAGGGGCAATACGTATGGGTTTCCTACAGCCCCTGAATCTTCTCTGCAATTCTTTGACAGCCTATTGCCTGCTCTATCTATAGCTGCAYRGTACCACTGATGTGTTCAGAAATCAGGAAGCKRCTCTGCAAAAMTACAGATCCYCAAAAAATCTATTTCTGCTATATCCAAACTCACTATTACCTTGATMTCAAGCCTTTTCTGTATGCATTTTCAAGCATATAAATTTCAGTTTCATAAAGGTCTAAAATAACAGAGCTATACACATTCCAAATTTAATTTCAAATCAACAAAGGCACTTACTRAACAGCTAGCAATACATTGACAAAAAAAAAAAAAAGTTTAACTTCTAAAATTCTTCATAATACCTTGCTTGTCAGAAAATAAAATAATAGTTCATAGGACATTGACAGGAGGGGGAAATTGCATTTAAAGAGATTTCAAGATTTGAGAATTAGATCTGAACATGCAGTGCAAACAAAAGGCTTGATTTCTTCAAGTCTGTGTCTGTGCTCCAATAATCRGGAAKTGTGGTYGACTAAGCAATTTTACATGAGATTAGTATACACTGATATACCAYCAGAAAAACTACTCTGGCTTCTGTGGAGAGCTTGATAACTCCTCAGTARTAATGATTCTTGTTATCTAGTGCTGGAATTTGACATATTCTGCTACAGGGAAGAACTGATAAGATATTTTCTTCTTAGGGAGAGGAAAAGAGCTCCAATAATGACATTATAAGAAAACAAAGAGACCTCCTACATTTTCTTAAACCAGAAATCACAGAGAAGGAAAGTTTATTTCAGTCCATTTTTCTTATTTGACAATTAAAATTTCTACTGTTTCTTGGCCATGTTATACTCCATTTTTGGGGACAGGCCTCTATTTTTGTTGTTTGTAARCTTGTATGTTGCTGTGCAATTCTGTTGCAGGTCCCTATCTCCCAGCTGAAATTCAAGTCTTAAATTATTTTCTTATMGTTTTCTGTGAGCAGGCTCATTCCTTAGCATGGGTACTGCAGCAGTCAGTGCTCCTTCTTCAGAAATTTGGTATTTTGGAGACCCTCCTTTATGTTTTTGCTAACAGGGACTAAAATGCCCTGTAAATATTTGATGAATAATTGCTTTGGAGTGTATTATGCACTCTACATATTTTTTATTAATCTTTAAATGTAGATTATATTTCAGCTTCCAAAGAAAAYCTTTCATTTATTCTTTTATTCTGTAGGTTAAATCTCAGTTATACTGAAGTCAATGGCAAAACACACATCAGTTCGTAAGTTTTACTGAGCCCATAATTTTATCTTGATATTTACACCATCTAAATAATCTCAAAAAAATATTTTTTTAAACATCTCTATCCTGCAAAATACTTCCTTTTCCTTCTTTAGGTTTTTCCTTTATATATATAATAATATATACAGAGAAAAAAAATACTGATATAAATAAATAATAAAGTAATTATTTTCTTGTCATTTATTTTACAGTTTAAACTCTTGTGAAATAAAAAATTCCCGTGTTTTTTCCTTATTATGCAAGATTCATCAGGATAAATCCACATTACAAAGTAAATAATTTCCATTAGATGAACTAACTTTTCTACAAACTACTTACTGATATGCACCAGAGAAATACATGAAAAAACATGTAACTGAACCAGTTTTTGGACAAGTTTGATGTCAATATTGAATGAGCTACTCTGGGATGGTGATGTATAGCAATGAGTTAAATTTGGAAAACTGATCATTTTGATGATACCAACACTGAAGTATTTTATATACTTAGAAGAATAGCATAAAAATCAGAAGTGGGTAGTGTAAACAATCATTAAACCTTACTAAGAATCTTATGGTCATATTTATGCAGTGTTAATCAGTCCTCATTCATTCAAAATGTGTCACAGTAATCTTTATTCTGTATGGTAWTATAGTAACTCCTTTATTATTATTTCATTTATTTACACCTAAAATTATAGATACTTTTGTTTCTGGCCTATAGTACACAGACTGTGAACTGAAATGAACAGCAGTTCCCCACGGTTCTCGGGAACCACATTTGTTTATTATCTAAAACTAAGTTGTGCAGTGAAGCACCAGCTGTTTCTCAGCTCCATATACTCTAACAGGCACATGAAGCCAGAACTATGTGCCAAAATGGAGCAATTCTTTAAATCCAGAGAAAAGAAGCACATCTGTAAGCTCTAAGAAAGAAAAGSAGTTGCTGAGTATAGGGTTTTTCATGAGGGACTAGCCAAATAGTGTCCTTCCTGCTAGGCTGCAAGCTAGTAGCAGTTGAATARYATGGCCCAAGCAGGAGGATCAGASTAAAACCCTTAAAAGCTWTATTTTGAAAACTGAGATTTAACAAKTTTSAAGAKCCAGAAAAAGGCTAAAAAGGAAAGWCTTGATGTTCTCTGTTTTTCTTCAGCAGAATAAAGAAGGCCATCTTGAGAAGCCTAAGGCAGTACTTTYAGGTGTCTGTCATTTGTCTGGGGATGTCTGTCTTGCTTGAACAAGTCAGCAAAATCTGAAGGAGAAAATAGTGGACCAAGGACTGCTTGAAAGTGTCACATATCTCAGCCCAGGAGATCAAGGGGGAGCTGCTGGATACATAATTTCTAAGGGCAACTAATGCTTCTGGGTATAAGAGTTGCTTGAAAGTCCAAAAGAAAAGAGGAGTACTGAATACAGTACCCTTCAATTGCATATGATGCAAGATATAATACCTAGAAATGAATCTGTTTGAGATTTGCAATATCCAGGCATATCTTTGTTCACATCAGTGGGTTCCAGGATTATGTACTCTCCCTGTAAAACAGCTCCACACATTAACTTCTAGTCATCAGAATCTCACCTGATGTCTGTTCGGATGGCATGACATGACAAGTAACTAGGGCTTAGGACATTCAGGATGGTGTCCCAAAATTCTCTTCAYAGCACAGGCTGAATCTATTTTGTCAGCAGTTCCTAAAAAAAAAAAGACAGTTCCCATGAACAATGGGGTTTACTATCCTGAAGACCACTAAAAATACATCTTTGTCCTTTTCTCTACCTAGATGAGAAAAAAAAAAAAGTTTACAACAAACTTGCCGTTAACAAAAAAAAAAAAATCTTACCCTATTGAGTAGGAAAAAAGCAGTATCAGAAAGTATATCTTAACTAGTCTGTCCTCAGAATGTACATCTTAAGTACTCATTACATCCTGCTCTGAACTGAGGTGTTTTATGAYATCTAATTAACTGCAAAGACTCTGGTTTTGTAGACACCTTGAATGAGCTTCCCTGATTTCAGTTTCTTGTATGTGGTGAAATAAATCTGATAATTACCACTGATAAACTGGCAGAGAGGGACACAGGCTTCCATCCTCTGTKACAGAAGAGAGAAGTTATTTCAAGACTTACACTTGTTATGAAAGGACCACATCTGTATCTGCTACAACAAAATAAAACTTAAATAAATGTGTACCTAAATGTATGTCARCAGCCAGCATTCAACATAGCCAATATTTCCCATATAATCTGGTAGGATATTGAAATATCTTCTGCAATCAGGTATTAGTTCAATTATATTTAAAAATGTAATGATTCAAAAGYCATTCTAAGTTCTGTTGTCTGCTACAAATAATATTCTAAGTACAATGCTATTATATATGTAGGTTCAAGATTCATCTTTTATACAGTCCAAAATTGCATCTGTAGCACATAAGAATTTATATTCCACTGCTTTGATCACAATCCAAAAATTGATGTCAGATTTTTCAGTTTCAGAGATAAAATTAAATAAATCTTCAGTTCTGTGTTTAAATGWAAATTTACATATCACTATTACCCACACTATCAATCAGGAATAAATTAAACTGATACAGGTCGTTAGTTAGATTATTGCTGAAATTGAAAACATATAATTTATGTAAAAATGTGTAATATTTTCAATAAACAAAGAACATATTTAAGCYARAGATATAAGAAAATTCCAGAMTTTGTCATAATTTCACAAAATTAAYRGAGAGCTGAAAACCYTTTGTCACTTCAGGTMTTCAAAAAGGGAGATAAATAAATAAATTAATTGTACAGTGAAGAAAGTTAGCTGTACCTCATCCAAAACCAGCAAACTCAATCTAATGAGAAGGATAATCCAGACATTATAATGCTTTTTTCCAAAAACTTGGTAATAATCTTATGATAATTGGAAGTTTTTGACTTTTGGTGATCCACATAATCTTCTTAATTACTTTTATTTATTGCAATAATTAATCTTGTAAACTCTCAGTATATTATTAAAAAAGAATACCAACAACAGCAAAAAACACTCTTTAAAAAAAAAATGTTCCCTACAAAATCCTATTGAAATAGTGGGCTTTCTGGTTCTTTTGGTTTTATAGGTAGATAATCTCAGAATTTTCAACTTGTGATGAAGTGCAAAAACTACCTMATGAATTAAAATAAACACTTATTGCTGTAAAGAGTAAAATTAYGTTATTTAAAAAGTACTTAAATATTATTTTAATTTCTTTTTTGTTGTGTAACATTAATATTTAATGATAAACTTTTATTTAATGTGTATGTGAGAAAAAAAGTGTGGTCTCCATACAGTCAGTTGAAAAGACTACAGGGACCAAGGGCCAAGAGAGAAGAAATTACATTTTTGAACCACAATATACCAGAAAAATTCATACTGAAAAACAACAGTGTGCCCAGGTGGTTAAGAAGGCCAGTGGCATCCTTGCCTCTATCAGCAATAGTGGCCAGCAGGACCAGGGGAGTGATCAYCCCTCTGTACCTGGCACTGGTGAGGTCACACCTTGAGTGCCGTGTTCAGTTCTGGGCCCCTCAYTAMACAAAAGATATTTAGGTAYTGGAGCAAGTCCAGAGAAGGGCAATGGAGCTGGGGAAGGGTCTGGAGCACAAGCCCTCYSAAGAGTGTCTGAGGTAACWGGGAGTGTTTAGCCTGGAGAAAAGGAGGCTTATCACCCTCCACAAGTACCTAGAGGGAGGTTGTAGACTGGTGAGAGTCAGTCTCTTGTCCCAGGCAGAGAGAGGATGAGAGGAAATGGCCTCAAGTTGTGCCAGGGAAGRTTTAGATTGGATATTTGGGGAAAAACAGATTCAAGGGAAGCACTGTAAAGCACTGGAACAGACTGCCCCRGGTAGTGGTGGAGTCACCCATCCCTGAAAGTGCTCAAACAACCTGTGGATATGACATTTAAGGACATGGTTTACAGTGAATACAGTAGTAGTGCAAGGTTGAAGAATGGACTTGGTGATCTTGCCAGTCTTTTCTGCCTGTATTAATTCTATGATTCTGAACTAGATAAGGTGCACTACATTTTTAAAAATGTCATGTTGAATCAGGGGTTTTTTTTTTATTTCTTCAATGTATTTTTCTTTAATTTTCTTCAACTTTTAAGTCATCTACAAAATATTTGGAAACTCAATGAAGGTAAAGAATTCATTTAGACTTTGAGACCTGTGAAAGAATGCTGAGTTTAACCTTCAAAAACAYTGAAGAGTTTTGAACCCAGAAGAATGCTTATTAAAGGATAAACAAATCATGTACTGAGGCATATATAGTTAAAAACATATTTGGCAATATTAAAATTTCATACCTAGTTATGTTTTTCCACAACATCTAATCATAAGCCACTCACTTTGTATAACATGGCCATGCCATTGCAACTGGGCAGTCACAGTATTCACTGCTGAAGGGAGATAGAGTTCTAAAGAAACAGTGGCTTTGGACTAAGGAGCWTTGGATATTACTTTGAAGTGCAAGTTGTCATTATACAACCTTATTAAAAAATGTTGGTTAATGATGTCCAAGGCACTGTGATTCCACAACAGGAAATCTTGTGCTCCTCTCTGAAATGCTGMATTACCCACTTCAGTGCCTGGAGGTGTTAGCCTGCTAATAACCACACTAATTGCAGCCTCAGAATGTGACACATCCAATCTTTGCCCAGTACCAGCTGGGGTGATAAAGTGATTTTCTGTCTGGGATAGTGGCAATAATTAATGCCAGAAGTACAGTGTGAAACCTGACAATTTGTCACCACAGAATTAGCTATTTTGTGGTGCTTTACTGCTGTGAAATCACACCTTACTCCAAGAGCACTGAACTCAAGTATGACTGACTGAACTTTATAACATGAGTCCAAATATCATGACCATGGATGGAATCTGTCATTTTGATTATCTGCCCCATTCTGCATATTTTGTCACAACATATTTTCCACCATCAACACGCTGCACTTGAAAACTTTGAATTATCCTCTATTCATAACACTTTATCCACTAATATGTGAATGAGGTATAATCACAATTACCATAATAATCCTATGACTTTATATTATTTAAAGGAGAGATTTGAAAATTTTGAAATTCCTCCTACTTTTCTTGATTATTTAAATGTTGTAACAACATGACACGAGAGGAAAAACATTTTCTCAAGTAAATATTGCTCATTTTTAACATCTGTAAATCAAAAAATTCTATCCCTATTATGTCACAATTCATTTTTWAAAATAAATTGCAAAAAGCAGTAAATGAATGCTGTTCATAATGAAAGGAATTGGAGAGAAATATGTTGAGTTCTTTTATTACGTTTTCCTGGTTGTTAAATTTATATTTACTAAAAAATGTTAGTTCTCACTAATGCTGCTYGCTCTGTTTCTTTAAACTTGACCTTTATTAGCTTGATTAACTACACTATATTTTATAGTGAGAAGCTGTTCTGCCAGCCTTGGTTAGGTGGTTTTATAGTCTGTTGCTGTAGAAGTTTTGACATTTATATCTCTATACAGAAGAGACATAACTTTAGGTTGAATTTAATATCTGTAAATCTTGGCATGAGTAATAAACTAAACCTGAGTAGGAGGCTAGTTTTATTATTCTTTAAACAGTATAATGATCACTTTTACCTTCTAATTTAATCAGCTAGAATAACGATCCTATAAGTATTCATCATCATGAACACATATTCCTGGCTTTCTTTCAGTAAATTAAGGTGATTCACAGAAGGTGAGGAATTAAAAATTATTTTAATGTGTTTATTAGGTGTTTCTATTCTTTCAGAGATGATCTGTTTGTCTTGAAAAAAGCACAGAAGCAGTTTACCTTGAAGCAGTGTGTCAAACATAATTATACATACTGAGAGAAAATGGGTCATGTTGTATTCCAGCTGGAACACACAATGGATGGACAAGATGGGAAAAGTAGCTCTAGATCATATTATGGGGATGCCCACTTTTGCTATAATTGTGTAATAATAAAGTACCTGTGGAATTAATGTGGAATGYTTTAAGATTATTAGATATGAATAATCTTAAACTTCTGGTTGTACAGAAGTGTTGATTTCAATCAAAATGCTTTGTTGAAGTATGCTCTCATACTCTGTTGAAGCATACTTCTCAATACGCTTGAGAAGTGGTTACTTCTCAATTTATATTTATCCCTATTATAAAATGTATTCAACCTTTAATGYATAATTTCAAAACAGTTTTATTTTACTTTGATTTTTTTCCCAAGGATCAGATTGTTCTTTATAATGGCTTTTATTTTTAGAAATATAATAAAAAAAAATATAGTTACTTTTTAATTTTCCAGTATAATCTCTTGGATATGCAGAGGATTTTCTCATAAGCTGTCAATTATTTATCAGAGATTCTCTCCTTGTGTTTCAGCAAAACAAATTTCATTGGATAAGAGAGACTGACAGCTGCAACCTCATGCTAGGTGTAGAAGACATTTCCTCTTCATTATGACACAGACTTCCTGTCTTTTCTTTAAACTGATAACCTACTGCTATGATCATGAGTAGAGACTGGCTATGGACTTTGGCTGACAAAGAAATAYCAGTCTTGTTAAAATGAAAGACACAAAGCTACAAACACACTGATACTAAATGAAGGGGGAGAAGAGTTTCATTTTTACTTACCAAAAAACCCCACACAACAAATAGAAACAACCACCCTTCAATTATTAAAAATTACCTTTCAAGATCTAAGGTTAAGAAGGACAAGTGAATGATTTCCCCTTGAAAAGCTGCACTTGAACGTCTCTGAATCCACAGCCTGAATACTGGAGTTGCACTTAAACATAGCTAAGGGAAAACTACAATTCTATATTGCTTTTATTCTCTTGTTCTGGTTTCCAAAAGTATTTCTCTGTGTAATTTAATATTTTTGGAGATTCTGCTCCTTTCATTGTAACAGTTTGAAATTAATCTCTTCAAAAGAAAATAAAGAAAATAATCACCCAAATTTCAATTRGTGATTGCTRYTCAATGYAATATTTAGRTTTGTGGTATGGTCTTTAAAAACATASCATAAATGGCTGAGGAGAGAATAGATAAGCATGTAGGTCGGGCTCTTCAAAGTGACTCAGATATGCTGCAGGGYYTTTTTGTCGCTGGTTTTTGTRGGTTTTTTTAATTCTTGATCTTTTGTGTGTCGACCTTAAAGAAGTTGACCTTTTTTGATAAGAAAATCAGAGTTGCWACTATTTGAAAATAAGCTTATTTAAGTTCCAAGTTTTTGATACAAATCCTTGTTTGTATTCTGTTTCTTCAACATTTTTCTCCTCTATCACCTTTATTTTGTCTTGTTTTACTGGACTGCTTGTCTTTCCACCTGTTTCTTGTTTCTTCYTTGCTGATTATTCATTCTCTAACCTTGTTGATCTTGTACAGTTCAAATTCTTTGATGGTCTGTCATGATCTCCTCTTTAGTACAGGATCATGCTAACCACAATTCTTTCATTATTGGTATGGTTTCATTTCCTTTCACATTAAACTTCAGTATTGCTTCAGAATAGTTTTGTATTCCGATGAAGAAATGGAATTAAAAGCATCTGACAAGACCTGAGATATTAAAATAATTAGAAAGTTGGTCTTTTTATCCATTGTGAGTGAATTATGCACTTTAAAAGTATAATTCCATTCTGAGCTTTACATGCCTGGCTGTGAGACAAAGATGAAGCACAACTGAAAKTCTACCAGTGGGACACTTAAGAAAAAGTAAGTACTACCTGATCATTTAAAGTTTTATGACTGCTTTAAACTCTGAAGTGTGGAACTCCTGCTTCATGTCACCATTAAAAATATAAAACATTGTCTCCTTAAAAGTTACAAGGGTGTTTATATTGAATGTTCTCCTGCAAAGAGTTGATGGCTGAATAACGTATMACCATGAAGTGACATCTTAGAAGTTCACATGAATAAAATTATTGCACCTGGCTGGAATGGAGTTACTTTCTTCACATTAGCCTAAATGGTGGTGTGCTTTGTATTTGTAACTAAAGCAGTCTTGGTAATGTATCTATGTTTTCATTATTTCTGAAGAGTGCTTTCAGATCATCTAGAAATTTTCTCTTTTCACTCTCCACTGCCCTTTCAAGTGGGTTTTGCCTGAGGTGGAGTGAATYTTCTTCATAGGAAGTGATATTGTGCTGTGTTTGGATTTGTGACAAAAACAGTGCTGATAATACTTTGGTGYCATTGCTGAACAGTGTCTATAAAACATCARGRCATTTTCTGTTTCKCTCACTGCCCCACAAGCAAGTAGGCTGAWCAAGAAGCAGGGATGAAGACAGGGTTCTGACAGTTGAACCCAARTGAGTGAAGGGATATTCTGTACCACATGGCATCATGGTCAGAAATGAAATCTGAAGAAAGGAGTAAGCAGAGGGGATGTTTGGAGTTRTTGGAGTTTGTCTTCCCAAGTAACTGTTATGCATGATCAAGTCTGACTTTCTTAAACAGGCTAAACATCTGTCTGCCTGCAGGAAATGGTGAATGAAATCCTTCTTTTGCTTTGTTTGCATATACAGGTTTTACCTATTGAACTACCTTTATCTGAACACATGAGTTTTCTCACTTTTATCCTTCTGATTTGCTCCTCCAACCTATTTGAGGGAGGTCTGTGAGCAGCTCTAGGGGCTTAGCTGCCTTCTGAGGTTAAGCTACACCACCACCCTTCCCCACAGGAAAAAGGMTGGGAGGGGTGGGGTAAGAATCTAGGAGGGAACACAGTCAAGACAGCAGATTCAAAGAATCTGACCAAAGAAATATTTTATACTACACAGCATTAAATCTCAGGGAAAGGAGGACAAAGAGGGRAGTTTTGTGGTTAAGGAATTTTCTTCCCAAGCAACCATGACCATTGTGGAGAGCCTCCCTTCCAGGAAGGGCTAAACATCTGCTTGCTGATAAGTGGTGAATCCTCTTCCTGCTTTGCTTCCATGAGCAACTTCTTCTTTCCTTGTTAAACTGTCAGTGTCTTGATCCACAGGTCTTTTTACCTTCCTCCTATTTTCCCCCTGCCCTATGGCTGAGAAGTAAACAGGTATATGGATGTTGGCTGTTGGCCACAAATATAGAAGACAAATAGAGTGAATAAACTTTCTCTTCTGCAAATTCCTTACTTCCAACTCTCACAGAGTAACACACAATTAAACTGTGTGCTGTATTCTTSAAATATATTGTTTGTTGCACATTTAAAGCTATGGGTACATTATATTCTTTTGTTGTTTTTTCCGCTTGCTGTAAATAGTGGCTGCTTCATTAAATCCCTTTTTCTTTTCCTCAGAAAATTTACAGCAGACCAGCACACACAGAGAATACTGTGAAACAATCCAGGAACATTTCATCTATCCACAACCAAATGGGAGGAGTCTTACTGTTGAAGGGAGAATATTGATTCCTAGAATTTTTTTCTCCCTAAAACAACATSTGTACATAGAAATGTGAGATAGAATAGTTCATGTTTAAAGTCTTCATACGATACTACCCATGTTTACAGCTATGACCTAAAGACTTAAAAGGTATGGTTCTAATTTATCAATTTTCTTATAAAGGTTTAGAGAAATATTCTGACTTGAGTTAAAAATCCTTATTTTCATTTAGATAAACCACAGGCATAAATATGCCTACAGCTAYTTTTCAGATGAAAAGCTGATCTTTTATCTGAATTCACCACTAATTTTTTCCTGTCTGCCTACTCTTTCTGATGACAAGACTTAATTGGTGATATTTATTTCTTTGTGCTTACTTTTATTACACTTCTAAAGTGTAAGTTCACCTGGTTCCTGCAAAATAGCTTCTGTCAGTGGAAAACAGATAGTGTTTGTTCAGGGTATTTTTTGGGTGGAGGGGACAGGGAATGAAATACTGTTGAAATAGAAAATATTTTACATGTACCTTTAATTTTTACATAATTATTTTATAATATTTTGTCTTTTTATGCTTTTTTTCTTTCATTCTTTTTTTTCTGCTTCCTAATGTCTATATTCTGACTATTGAAGAAATATCTACTTGGTTTTTATTATAGTTCCATGACTGAGTGAGCTATTGAAATTCTTAGGCACTGTCGTCCACTTCAAAATTTCAAAAATTATTTGTGTCTATGAAGAGAACCTGGTGTGAGAAATTGGATTAGCCTCTGTAACCTATCTGATGGTATCTCAAAGGAGCTGTAACAAAAGCCCATTTACTCATATTTCTCCATATGATGGGCCTCCCATATTCTCTGTATATATATTCCCTACATCTCTCACACTTTCTTTATAACTGTGGAGAAGGTTTAATATTCCTCTATTTTTTTTAGAGAGGTTCATAATTAGGATAGCTATCTCTTTGTCCATTTACTCCACCACAAAAATTGCCACTCTTTTCATATGGCCTGCCACTCAAGTGCAAAAGAGCTACACAGTCATGAGAGAGACCACATTATGTGAAAATGGATTCTTTTTTTTGCTCAACAGTTTATTGATCTTCAAGGACAACCAATTTGTGTCAGCTGTCATCTCTTTCTGTTAAAACTATTAATTTTCACCCTACTTTGGTAACTTCTTTTTGGGTTGTCAAAATTTTTCTGCCACCTCCTGTGACCATCTCAAATCTAATTTAGGTGAGGAGAAGATCTGGAATCCCATAATCTGCTCTGCTTTAACATACAAAGAGTATAGAAGATGCTTGATTTCCATTACAAAAAGAAATTATCTCCTGTGGAGAACAGAGAGTTTCAAGTGCAAGCTGTCTCTGCTAGGATAAATTCAATAAGAGGTTGTTGATACAGTGATTCACTACTTTATGCAAGTTACATTGTTACTAGAAAGTGGCAAATGGGATGGCTTACTGCCTAATTAATCCTTCTCCTTCCAAATAAATCAATGTTAATCCTARTGGTACAGCTAATACAGGGAGAATTGCTTCATGCAGCACTTAACACCTTTTTTTTTTTTTTTTTTTTGGTCAAATTACCAACCTCAGTTTAGTATTGGCTAGGCAGAAAGAGAAAGCATAGCAAAATAAATTATCACAAAATTATTTAAAAGGGCTGCCAGTGTCTCCATTTAACTAGAAATTAGACATCTCCTGATATTCATTTCAAAACAAGATTTAAGAGTTAAAGTTCTGGTTACAATGAATCCTTAACATGTGTAACTRCTTTAAGAGGTAAGCATTTTTTGACTATTGTTCACAAAGCAAGCCCCAGACTCTGAGCAAAGTAATTAGCTCTGGAAAGAAACCCTGCATCAAGAGAGTTAATACTGTTTTTCCTCGGGGGTTTTTACAATGGTAATGAGACCAGTAATTCATTTGCCTGTGAATAAAAAAAAAAAAAAAAAAAGACTCATTTAATCAGAATGTCTGTACTGTAGTAGTCAAAAGAACTCCTAGGACTAGAAATATGTTTTGCTAAGTACTCTTCAGCATAGAAAAATGCTATTTTATCCCTCTCCTCTTGTAAGGATTTTTTAGGGTTCAGAGAAYCTATAATAATACTTTGGGCTTCACTTTTGGCAAGAACAACACTCATCCTGCCTTGCCTTCCCTTGTGCAAATTAATATAATGCATTTGTCTCTGTATTGTTTTCAGACACAAAATGCACTGGGTCAAGCTTCAGTTATATGATAGTCATCCATCCCTTAGACCACATTCAGAATAGTGATAGTTGCTTGTATCAAACTCTGTTTGATAGATTTCTATCAAACTAATTTTAAAAAAAAATATTTAATAAGATCATTTACCTTCCCAGAGAAAATGAAAACACTCACATAAGCACAYATTTTTATGGTTTTGATTTGAATGGGACCATACTGTTCTTATTTTGACTCTTCCCTGGAGCCTAACATATCATGGGAATAAATTTTTAATCATAYGATTTAAGGTCTGATTAGCAGTCTGGACAGCTACTCAATGGACCAGCATYCATTCTTAAATTAACTTCCTTCCTTTGTTACCCACAGTGAACACAGATCTCATCTTGAAAATGCACATTTCCTTTAGAATTTTTTTCTACTTAAGAGGTAACTTCTGTTGCCTTTTTCCCCCTACTTTGAACTTTTTGTGTGACTTTACTGTGTATTTGTGCTGTTGMACTGATTTCTAGTCTAAATCTCATCTTAGAATATGACCTTTTATTTCCTACAATATTTCAGACAACCTGGAGATTTTTCCAATAAAGTATTACTCTTCCTATGTGTTTTTCAGACCCTTGAAACTGACAGTGCCTTTTGTTCTCAAAATGGTAACTCTATTGGTAACTCTAAGCAGTAAATTCAAAATTTATATAAATAAATAAAAAAAAAACAAAACAAAACAGACCACAGACCCAAACCAAACAATGCCCCAAACCTTTACTAATAAAGTTAATTGTACTTTAGCAGCACAAAAGATGGAGAATGTGGAGGGAAACAGTTTACAGCTGAGATAAAGATATTTCCAACCACTCAAGTCTTCAGAAGCTGCTTCACGTTTGTATACAGCTGTACTCATGATATTTGGTGATTCCTCAATGATTTTTGAATCCTTGCTTGTTGCCAAGAGCCTAAGAGCYTTCTGCATCTTTTGGCAGCTTCAGCTATTTTACGTACAGCCAGTCTCCTCTATCTCAGTAATTTCCCTGTCTGTCCCTAGGAGCTCCCACATCTAATGGGTAATCTTTCAGATTCACCACCAAGCAAACAGGAAGAAGAAATTGTGCCCTGCATTTTCTCAATGAAGAGATGAAAATATTTTTTAAAAACTCTTACACTGAGGACACGCTCAATCTTCCTTCCTTCCTTCCTTCCTTCCTTCCTTCCTTCCTTCCTTCCTTCCTTGATTCCTTCCTTCCTCCCTCCCTCCCTCCCTCTCTTCCAGAAATGACAACAGCCAACTAAGAATGCTAGATACTTAGTTTCCCTACCTCAGCATGCCCTGATAAGTTCTTTACTTCTCTTTCTAACAATTGTCTAGCCCATCTCCAAAAGATTGCAGGCAAGTCTAGATGAAACCTCTTGGCTGAGTCTCCTCAGCCAAGGTGAGATGATTAATCATGTACTTAACCATATGATAATTTCCAGGTGATGAGAATAACAAAGTGTAATGCGAATAAGTAGGGCATTGCCTCCCTCATCCTTTTTAAAATTAATGATTCTTTCTTTTCTTGCCTGCCTGATTTGTCCTACAGAAATCT
This sequence comes from Alauda arvensis, assembly GCA_902810485.1. Classification (NCBI taxonomy): domain Eukaryota; kingdom Metazoa; phylum Chordata; class Aves; order Passeriformes; family Alaudidae; genus Alauda; species Alauda arvensis. Next base: position 57,684 of record CADDXX010000448.1, read on the forward strand.
AGAGACAAAATTATAGAACTTTGTAAATTATGTGTCAAAATAAACACTTATTTTTTAATGACCTAATTCAATTCAACACACTACTAATTGTGAGCTTTCTAGAAACACCAAATATTCCACAACAGATATTAAGCTTGGGGAAAATAAAGTATTGAACAGTGCTTCAGCTAAACATGTCCTAATACATTTTTGAGGACTTTTTGAAATGTCAGGTTATAGACTTTAGGACATTAGCTTTGTTGCAACACTCCACATATGGAGTTGAATGCTTGGAATAAGCCTAGAAAGCTGTGCAAAWGACTAAGTTTACAAATAAAAAAGTGTACACAGAGATCTTACATAGGTATTTTAACTTCTGTGTTTGAATTACAGATCAAGGATGTGAACTCAGGGTGAAAAGTGACATTTATTTAAACAGACGTATTTTATTAACTCATGTTTTCAGAAGCCAAGAGAAATCCTCTCTTGTATCAAGCTGCTTTTATTCGTGCTAACTCCTTAACTCTTTGTTTTACATTGGCTTTTACCTTTCTTSTTATTTCCTAATAACAAGAGTCTTGTTTGCTGACAAGCTTAAAATCACCTTCCTGGATGTCCTTATGCTTCAGTGTTGCATTCTATACCTCATAAATTACATATCTTTTAAAACTAAGAAAAAAATCTTAGATAGATAGATAGATAGATAGATAGATAGATAGATAGATAGATAGATAGATAGATAGATAGATAGATAGATAAGTAAATAAAAGACGCTATCTAATATGCCAAAAAATGAATGTTAATTAAGAAAAGCAGAACTTTCTTCTATATTCTAGGAGTATTTGTCCTTTTCAAATCAGTGCTTCACATGAAAATCATACAATTTATATTACCTGCTGCTTCAAGTGTCCTTGCTTAAGTAAAATAACTGTTGTTAATAAAGCAGTATAAGACTAGAAAGAGCTCCTGACTGCTCATTTAACACTTATAGTAAAAAGTGTAAGTACTGCTTCTGATTTTATATATCCAAATAAAATGTAATTCAGTGACAGAATACGTCTTTAAAAATAGCTAAAATCTTCTGAAATCTTGATAAATATTAACTTAAAAATGTCTAGCAGCATTTCCTGTTCTCTTTATATCAGAAAATAATTTGACAGACTAAGGAAGGATTATCTATTTAATGCAATGGATAAATTTGGATCCAGAAACAAATTTTATAAATGGATTAAATGCTTACTCCTAGAAGCATGGCTTACTGGGCTAAGTATCAGGACTAAAATCCCCACAAYCCTTAAACAGCTCTGAATCTTCCTCACCCTCATTTTTCTTACTTCAAAAGGATGCATAGCTCACAGTTATTTCAGGCTAGATTTTGGTAATCACTCCCCAACTGAGACCTTTGTTTGCACAGAACTCAAGGTTACTGATGAGTTGTCTCTATTCCTTCCCTTCCCTTCCCTTCCCTTCCCTTCCCTTCCCTTCCCTTCCCTTCCCTTCCCTTCCCTAAGCTCCAGGGGATGCTTGGATCTGAATCCAGTTTTTCTCTTGGTTTGAAGGCAGACAAGGAAGATGGTTCATTATCAACATCAGTTTGTTGGGTTGTTTTTCTTTTTTTAATCTGCACTAAAAAATCCCTGCATGCCCCAAAAGCTAAACCCAAGGTGTGAGGTCCTGCAAGGATGAAGTAAGAAATGGCCCCTGCTCAGAAAGCAGGAGAG
>CADDXX010000448.1:64841-76520 GCA_902810485.1 Alauda arvensis
AAGTGATAATGTGATTACGAGAGGTGAAATGATAAACAAGTTACAATCGGGTGAAACCTTAGGGTATTGAAACTCACTTTGAAAGCTGGCATGTGTGACTTGTCACGGGGTATCAAAAAGAGTTGGCTGCAAGACAGTTTCCATTTAAAGTGTGTTGAATAATGCAATCTGCTCAAGTTCAGTTGTGTATAAATGTGGTATTTACAATCTGCATATATTTCAAATGACAACAYTGATCATGTGTTTCATTTTTTGAAAATTATATTCAATGTATTTTATACAGAGAAGTTAGCAGCAGAAACATTCACCCACTTATTTTTCATCTACTYTTCTGAACTGTTATGTTGTAAGACTGACAGACCTAACATGGATTACATGGAGACATCAAGTTTAAAGTAGAAAATATAATTTTCTCAAAGCAGTATCATATTTCATAATCCATTATATGATACAGTACAGAATGGAGCTGAATCCAGTGAAGGAAAGCTACACAAWCTAATTATCATTATTCTAAATGTTTCTGTCATTCTTAATAAAGAAAACCATTGAGACTTATAAAAATCATTGCATGATTTAATGAAACCAGAAAATCACAAACTGATCTAACATAAATTGCTGTAGTGCTTTCATTCAGCTTTGTTGAAACCCTGAATCTCTGATAAACAAATTTTCAAATAAAACAGTCAGAATGAAASTTATATTCATAAATATGTATGGGAACAATGTTATATTTGCTGTACAGCTAATGTAAGTTATGCAAAAATTAGAATTACTGTCAGCTTGTAACAGACAAATGAGATTGTTAGGAAGACCTATTAAATATAAGAGTATTGTAAGAGATTATTATTGACTTGTTAAAGATGATGTGGAAGTTTGAAGTATTCTCAAGAAAAATTTCTTGCTTTCCCTAAAAGGGGGATTTCTCTTCTGTTTTTGTAGTCACTAAGCCTAATCATTTCCATTCTAGGAATGGAAACTAGTTGCACCCTAAAGCCAGTGCAATAGTTAAGGCACACAATCAGTGACATTATCATTAGAGGAGAAGATGCTCAGTTTTCCCACTGAGTTTGGTGATTCTGAAAATCCCTTCTGTTTCTGAAAAGCAGTAGATACAGTAATCACTGAGCTTCAAAACAGCTTTGAAAACAGCTAAAGTGTAACTCTTTCCCTGTCAGAGGCTATAATCTTTCACATTGTATCAATGATTCCTTCCCTTTCTCTGTAACTTTAGACTTTTAGAGATCAAAGCACATCTGAGTTTACTGAACAGCCAGAAGTGAAAAAAGGTCTCTCAGTAATGGTATTCAACCTGGAATTCAGTTGTATGGGGATATATCTGTGAAGTATGAGAGCAGGAGTAGCAAATTCACTTATGTTCACTCCATTGGTTCTCAGTCAGGGCTAAGACATACCCTATATATAAAAACAGGACCAAAAACAAAAACATAAAACAAACAAACAAAAAAAAAAACAAACAAAAAAACCCCAAACCACCCATAGGTTTAAATCCATATTATTCATACTATACACATATTATGCCTTTATTCAACCAACTTAAGCTTCTGAATCTGGTATGGAAAGTAAATCGGTCTCCCATATTTACCACTGCTCTGTGACCAGGTAAAGAATACTGGGAATGAGACACAGTATTATTTTTCCTTGGTAACCCTAATATCACAGTCCATGATGTGGCTAGTTTCAGTGGGAAAATAATGCAAGGACTTGTCATTGTGGTAAGGAGTAAATGCCTACTTCCTTTTCAAAGCAAASAGTAAACAAGAAAGGACTAACCCTCTCTGAAGTTCAGTGCCTCCTATTCTTGATTGAAAATCCTTCCTGTCTTTCTTTTTAGTGATSCCTTTTCACTCCACACAACTTTTGGTGTAACTGATACCAGCTGTCACTTTTCACAGTGACTATTAGGGAACAGAAACAGTCGCAGAAAGCACAATGTGGAAACACACACAACCCACCTGGCAGCAGCAGCAGCCCAGAAAAGGTTAATGAAAACTTTAAATATCAATCCTTCCTATGTCAACTAGAAACAACTGCTGCAACACAYGATATGAGGATCAGTCTCAGGAGGAGCTGTTGAGATTTTAAGCTGTGATGAAAAAGTGGACTGAGATGAAAATAGTTTGCTAAGGAAGAAAATCCACAGAATTCATGGAAGAGGAAGACATATATCTGACACTTATCTTGACCTCTATGGCTAGATACTGTAAGAAGAGTTAAGCCTTTGTTTTTAACTCCGAGAGATATAGAAAGGATCTGGGGATAAAGACTGAAACTGACAGATAGCTGTCTTGTATTTGTGAAAATCCTAATTCCGTTATCTGAAAAAGAAAAGTCTGTTCTTTAGATGAATGGAAAGATCACGTATATATATTGGAAAGGCTGTTATACCATACATGGGATGGCTGTAGCTCACTGCCATGTAAAAGTTRAAAGCAAATCAAACATTAAAACTCCTATTGAAATAGTTGACAATCATGTATATAAATTCAAAAAGAATAAGGTACTGACAAATATTTGCTATCCTGAATTAGACATTTTGTCCAAARGTTTTGTCTAGAAAGACAAGAGTGAGCATTTACTGTTGACTGATGGGATACTATTTTACCTGCTATCATTTAAAAAAAAAAATTGAGGTGGATAAATATAATAATTATTGACTTTAAATATTCTTTAGTGGGCTTGTGTAAGAATTTAAAACATTAAAGTCAYGACTAAAACCTACTGTCCAGCGCTGACTCTTATTTAGCTTCAAAGTGTGTCTTTGGCATCTGATCTTCATTTTTAATGTACAGAAACTTTTACATTAACTTGTAAAACATTTCACAGAACTCTGATTCAAAGAATTTTGCAAATATTTAATGAGAAGGTATTGTGAATGTATATCTGAATGCAGGAATCTTAAAATTAATAGACACAATCTGCAAAGCTCTTAAACTAACTTTTGTAGTGATAAGTTACTGCAAATTTTCTAGATACATTTTCTGAAGTGCCTGATGTTTTTCTGAAGTATTTTAAATTAAACTAAATTTCAAATGAAATATTTTAAGATACACAACCCTGAAACATCAGACAGTGTTTTTCAACATGAAACATTGAAGTGTTCTAAATGAATCTTTAGCAGCAGGATMCACGAAAATATGCTTCTACTCATACAATCTTTTGCCCAGACACAATTATCCATAAATTAGATATCCTCTAAGTATTGTGTCCCTCTGGAAGCATGCTAAAAGAAAAGTTTATTTGTATTCCTATTCTGACTCTCAATGCACTTGCAACATCCAATTTCCTACTTTTATCCTAAAAATAAAGATATATACAGCCCTGAGTAATACCAGAGCTAGACAATCCAAAATACAGCAGGGACTTTTGACCTACTACTTAATCTGGTAACTTTTCTGGATCATGAAGGGAAAGGGAGGGTTTGGTTTGCTTGTTTTTTGGGTTTTTTTTTTTCCCTGGAAAAGGCTACAATCTGATCTATGTTTCTACTTTGATAATTAAGTACTGTTAGTTATTCCCTGAATTTGGGCTTTCCTATAACCTAGAAAAATCACTTTATAGTGATGTCACACAACTGTAAAGATTTAAAAAACCCCAAAACAGTAGTTCAAGTATACTTAAGAATAYAGTACATAAAATGCCTTTCTTTTTTCACTTAATGGGACCTATGAATACTCTTTGGTTGATCTTTCATGGTAGACACCTAACATTAGTCCTGTTATTTTTTAGGAACAAAAAATTAATCTAACTAATCTGTGATCTCAGGAACCTTTCTAATGAATGTCAGTAGCCTTGCACAGACTTCAGCCTTCTGGCATCTCACCTTGTCCTACAGGAGCTGTGAGGGAACTCCCGAAGGTTTGACAGGATACGCCAATTCTTAGAGTAACATGAAGAAAATTATCTTAATCTAGACTGCTTTGAAAAATTTTAATCTAAACATAAATTCAAATACACTTATTGATAGTGCTATTGTCTGATACTCCAACACAGAAAGATGATTTGAGTCAAAAAATCTTACACTCATTAGCTCTCACTGTCAGTTTTCAGTCCCTGCCAATAAYYAGATAACTTTCTTTCACTTTCCTTTTAAGCCATTAGGAAATAATATCTTCATTGTATTTTCTCTGATTTGTATGTTGTGCTTCATGCTGAGTCCCAGATTTTTGTATCATCAAGCCTAAATATTTTTCTAAGTGTGTGTACTCTAAAAGCATATTATAGAATCATATTTTAAGCATGGTTTGTTTRTTATTCTTGCTTTTGTTAACTTTTGCAACTTATTTGTTTAACATCAATGGAATATACACATACTAGTTATAGAAGCTGTTTGTTGATGTTACTGAAAMTTGTTATGATTTAATCTGAAAAATATTTAAAAGTAATCTTAGAAACTTTTAAATATCTTTAATTCAGAAGAATTTTAATTCAAAATAATTACAGTCCAGAAAAAACTTCATGTTTTGCCAAAACCTAATGACAGAAGTAATAAAATTGAAATCACATGAGATCCACTGAATAATTTTTTATTTGACTTTAGTCAGGCCGCTTGAGTAATTTACAAGTTTAACTTTGAAGCAATTACCTGATAATTCACATAGCACMTTTCTCTTCTTTGTTCTGGATTCCTCTATCTTTTGAAACATCTTTAATTAAAGCAAGTTAGCCACTGGGATCTTTATCTGAAATCACTTCTACTTATCTTATTTTGTTCAGAGATGTCACACAATTTAAGACTGGACTCAAAAATATATCCTTGAGGCAGTAGCTGTGCTGTCTCTTTCACCTGTGCCTACTTTTTTGTAAAAATATCTGATTGTGTCTTCAATGTACCAAAAGCTTAGTGAATCTAGGTTAAGTCCCAAGACTCTGACAAGTATCAAGCTGCTTCCTGAATTTTGCAATTGGCTGACTCTATAATAATACAGAGTCATCAAAATGGAGAAAAGTGCATTTATGAGCACAYGGTGCTTTAAATTAACCTTTCACATTTGCTTTTCTTTGAGCAACAGAAGAACACTTTGGTACCAGTTACACTCTGACCTATGTGTAATACATCATTTTCTGGCCAAACAYATTTCACTCAGAAAGCCACTGTCCTTGAAAAGTCAAGTATTCACTTGTTTCTTTCTTTTTCACAATAAATTATTTCGAAAATAATGTAGCGTGATTCTCAAGGAAAAGGCGCTTAATTTGAGATGGAGTGTTCTAAAATTATTTTGACTCAAACTTCCTTTTTCCAAAAGAAAAATTAATTCTAGCTTAAAATCTATCTTTAGCAGAAGGTAAAGTGTTAAAATAGAAGCAAATCTTGACTCTCTGCCAAAGACAGGTAAAGCAATATTTCTAAATACCTGTTTCATAAGGGTTTTACAATTTTCAAGACAATAGTGCAGGAAGTGAAAATAATGTGAAATTTCATGATGAAATAACTCAAAGGATATTTAAATTTTATTTTCTATTCCATCTTGCTCATCACTAAAGATCTTGAATTTAAAAACTGATGCTTGTTAAATTTTAATATTCTGGAATTAAACATTCATTCCTGTGATTGTTTTTTCAAAATATATTGAGGTCTCAGGTGCATACAGCAACTAATCAGAACAAAACAAATAAATCACAGAAACAAAATACATGAAAAAACTAAAACTAAATGAACACATCACTGATGGTAGCCTTTCTCAATGTAGAAAATATTTTTTATTTATAAAGAAACTGAGAATTAAAGCTCAAGAAGAACCAGGAATAAAATTCTATATTTTGTCATCAACAGGACTTATACATAAAAATATGTCAGAGCAGACACACAGATRCAACACTTAAAGTATCAACAAAATAGGATATATATATAAAAATATATTATTTTTAATCTCTTCAAATAAGTTGTAATGAAATATATTTCTCAATAACCTTAATAGGAAGCTGAAACAGTTTTTCATGCAAAGAAAAATCTTTAAAATTTATTACTCCTGCCTCCTGTYTCTGCATTTATCTCAGTCACTTTATTCTGAGCTGTGCCCAACATTATGTCCATGCCTCAAGAGTATGGCTTAATATGATTCAGTACATAAAACTTTTGTGCATGAACACTTTAATATTGAATCCTGAAATAACATTTTCAGTGGTGTGGTGGTGATTTTAATGTGGCAGTAATAGCATCTAATGACACTCCTTGCACATCCATAGTAAACTGTGAATAAAAAAGTTAAGTCCAGCAAGTGGAAAGTTGTAAGCAGCAATCAGAAATGTTCAGGTGCCAGTACCTATAAAAAWTTTGCTTTTCTTCCTCAGAAGATCTGATACCATAGTAAGAACCCTTGCAAAATACAAAGTCCTTTTCACCCAACATTGGGCTCTCACAGTCAGTACCACTCTCTGTAACCTCCCTGAATGCAAATCTATCCTCAATGACAGGAATTAAATGTCTTTTTTTCTTTCCTTCTTCTGTTCTTACACTTGGGAAACTTTCTTAATGGCAATGAAATTGACATTGGCTGTAAGATTTTCAGAGTGGATAATGTAAGGATAATGAAGGCTGAACTCATCTATAGTGATGAGATCGGGGTCAGTAGAAACTACTCTGTGTTTAACATTCATGAAACATGGACTTTGGACCTTATATTCAAATTACCCAACCCATTATGTTTGGCCATATTACTGACAGACCTTTTGGTGTTCCCTGATTTTTCCTTTTTAAATTTTGTTTTGCTTTGTTTATTGGCTTACTTTTGCTTTTTGCTGGTTTTGTTTTCCTTAAGTAGTGTCCTTCTTAGTGCTTTTCACTACCACTTTAGGGGAGGGAAGAAAGGGTATGAATTTTGCCAAGACAGAAGCTGATGCTGSAGAGAGAACTGACAGGCTCAGTATTTTATAGTTTGTTAAAARTAGATCTCAGTCTTTGAAAAAATTRTAATTAATTGACTTTACTGAACAAGTAATGAAGTCCACATTCACTGGGGGTTTTTTCCCTAACCAAAATGATKAATCAGTGGCTATTTAGCATATAAACATATTTATTCTTGTTCAATTGGCTGAACACTGCAAACTGAACACTGATGATTGATACTTTATATGGAGATGCACCTCTCTACTGGTCTGATTTCTCAATAAAATTTTTTTAATCATTCAGCAAGAGAGAAGGARCAGTGTCCTAATTACTGGATGGCAATTTACAAAAACATTTTCTGCTACCATAGAAAGTGCATTTTAAGACGTTATAAACAAACATCCTAAGCATTTTCCAAGTGTACCTGGGGCAGTCAGTTTTGAGTACCAGACTTTTCTTCCAAAGAGCAAAAAGTAAGTGGATGAGACAGAAGAAAGACCTGTGAGGTATTATCAAAATCATATAATGAAAAAAAATCCCCAAAACCCTGCTTACATTTCTTAATTAATATTAGGCTTGATTGACAGGCAAGCACGAAGGGAACACTCCGTATGAGAGCTCCAAAGTTAGCTTTATTCTTACAGTAACTTTGCAATTGTGTCATCTTTCTTACTGACCTTTCTTATGTATTCCTGACTGGAAATTAAATCACCTGGTGGTGAAAGAAGATAAGCTTGGCCAAACAGGACCTGCCTTCCATAAACCCATAGAGGGGCTGATCACCTGGTTAATAGGGGATASAAGCCACCAAAAAAGCTTTCCTCTTCCAGTCCATGCTTCATTTCAATGTTGGATGTAAAAACTGTCTTTCTATGATTTTTTTTTCAGTCCATTATGTGAAACAGCAAGTTTACTTTGCTAAAATATCTTGCTTCGTTTTCTATTATACAAGATAGCTAATAACTGCAATTTCCTCATAGAATAGATGATGAGCAGAATGACGTCATAGATAGAAACTGCAAGATCTCAAATATGGATGTTGAATTTMTTTTCTCATAATATAATATTCATATTATGAGAAATCYATATTATCTGCTGTGGTAGTGAACAATAYCAAAWGCTGTATTGGAAAATTAAACAGGTCAATCTACAGGGCTGGATTTTATTTCCTCTTTACTTAACAGACTTCCACCTGCTGCTGCACAGTCTTGCTGAAACCTGAAAAAAAATTTAAAAAACAAGAAATTTTTGGTCAAATATGATACAGACTGAGAGCACAAAAAAAAAAAAAAAGGAAAGCCAACTTAATATCTTGTTTTCCTCTCTAACACTGCTGGTAAAAAAAGAACTTCCATTAAGGGCAGCCTTTAGRGACAAGTTTTGAGTATATAACCTGCATACAAAACACTTATGATCATGCATATTTATCTCTGCTAATGAGAAAGTAAGTATTCTATTAAATTACATTAGTTTAGAATGTCTGAGTCTCATAGATAGCATATCTTAAAGTCATAATTAGGACTTGTGATTAGCTGAGACCTTTAGGAAGAGGTACTTGAGGAATCATTAAATATATATATATATATATATATATCTCAAGATTCATTGAATAAAACACCTTGTTTTTATCACAGTCCTTTCACATATAGAAGGAGGGATAGAATAGAAAAGACAATATTGAGATGAATTTATAGCATTATTCCAAAAGTCTCAAAAATTAGAGTTCTCAAAGATTAGCTCTCTGTCTCTTTCTAAGGAAATCTCATATTCCAATAATAAAAGGAGAATATATCATCTGCCAAAAAAGTGAGAATGGTCTGTGAGCCCTTACAGCATCCTCTTAGTATTTGAATGCACTACATATCTTGGCATAAAGGTTCATGCTTTAAAGTGGAATGACTGAACTGGRAAGTGTTAAAAGAAAAACAATATAGCCAACATTAATTTTTGCCTAAAATATATCAGGACAAATACATTCTATCCTGAACTGAAAGTAGTCAAACTGCACTGTGTTGAACTGGAACAGGTAATCAAACATGGTGGAAGTATTTTTAGGAACATAGAGAAATGGATATTACATGCAAATTACAAAATAAACAAATTGTGTTTTGGGAAGTAACCTCTTTAATTGCAATACCAAGTTTCCTGTTCCTTGTTTCTGTTGTTATTGTGATTATATTAATCAMCATTACTGCCAGCACCAAAATATAGGAGTTTTTATGTACAATATTACTGAGATATTAWAATATTTCCTGATATGTCAGCACTGACCTAACCAAATTTGCATGCTTGATTTTGAAAATAAATAAAAACTATAGATAAATATTAGCTTAAATTTGGCTATGCTTTTTTTTTTCTTTCTCATTTGAGGAGATTAGCATTTAAAAAAATTTAGGAATCAACTTGTCCTTTTACACATCATAGTTGTCCTACTTAATTATTTTGTTAAAGTCACTTTGGTAAAATGTATTCAGGGTTTTTAGCAGATAATTAACATGAAAAAATGGAAACAAATTTACTTCGAATGTGAAAATTTGTGATCACTTCTGTATTGTCTTGTTTGACTAAAAGTGAAAAATCTTTTTAAAAATTGAAAGAATATCAAAAAAATTGATTGAAAATACTGAAACTGAAGAGACTTACAATCTTTCATCTTCATTAGTTTACACTGATGAGCTATGTAATGTGATTTCTTAATGTACAGTTATTTAATCAGGATTGATAGAAATAGATGTAGTAGGGAGAGTGTACAGTTTTCACAAAGCAATCTATTTTCTGGTTGTGTATAAACAGTGGGAAGTGTCACATTTTTTCTTACTAAATTTGAGAGATTCTTTAATAGATAACAGGTGAGGGAGGCTACTGCCTAAAAAAAGACACCATCTTTGAAACTGGCAACATATATAGAAAAAATCTATTAAAGTTTCTATGGAAAGAAACTCTTTTAGTGGAGTATATTAGAGAAAATCCTAAGGATTTTGACTAACTTGGCATACTGGAGAGCAAATCATTGCAAACCATTAAAAGTGATAAATGAACATTTCTTGAATGGCAACCTTGCATCAGAAACCCAGTAAATGACTAGGCAAATTATGATSAGCCTCAGCTCAGAAGGTAAGATACCATCTGAATCCACTTGTGCCAAAAATTGATCCATTATAAATTACTCCATAAACCATTTATATACCAAAGAAAGGAAAAGGGAAAGGAAAAGGAAAGAAGGGAAGGAAAGAAGGGAAGGAAAGAAGGGAAGGAAAGATAGATTTTTCTCTCCATTTCACTCCAGCTGAAGGCCACATAAATCATCTGGAACTAACAAAACTGTCTTTTGCTCTTTAGAAGGTTTGGTACAACAAAGAAGGATTATTCCTGACTTTAGAGGAGACTCTGAGACATGGAAATGTAAGGGATCCAGCTCTGATTTACACTTCTTATGTTATTCCTTTTTATTTCCATGATAAGTGTCTTATGTGAGTATTATTAATAATAATAATATTAATAATAAAAATAATAATAATAATAATTTTAAAACTTGCCTTCCACAGTATTCTGCCACAGAGAAATAATTAGAGATAATGTTGCTGCTCAAAGTGTCTTTTGTAGCTCAGAAAAGCCCCGCATCTGAGTTCTGTAAACAAAGCTCCTTTTATTCTGACTGTCTTGGAAGCACTGTTAACTTATTTCCTTTGTTCTRAATGGAATAAAGATAGGGTCAGAGTCATTCAGGAAAACGGGTGGGACATGAAACTCTGGAAAATGTCAGCATATATTGAGAAAGAAAGGACTGGAGTTTGGCTGGTTTATTGGATTTAAAGTAAACTTGAAGCAAAAAGTTTAAAAGGATTAATTTTAAATTATGACTTTAAGATTTGTACCTCCAGTATAAATCTGGAATAAACTCAGAGATCTTAAGTTGAGCAGGCTCTTCTATTCTTGCCTTCTTACAGAATCCACTTTGTGGGATTTTGAGCTATGTGAAATACAGCAGAGGTCAGAGAAAGAAAGGACTAAAAAGTACCATATGCATGTTTTGGGATTGACTGTCATTCTKCCAGACTGAAATAGAAATCTCAGTAGATTGTTCCAAATGTTAGTTATGTAACATAGCTTGGCTATCAGCAGCAGATTGAATTAAGACCATAGAATTTATTTTGCCTCTTGAAATGAATAATGAAGTTGAGAAAAAGTACATATTCAAAAYTGAGGAGCACAATGAACAAAGATATGAAAACTCAGATTCCASCCTTTTAAACTATGCTTCCCTTCTGGAAATAAAAATTATAACAGGTGAATTATCCCTAAATATCAGCTCCAAACCTGGGATTGGTAGATCTGGGTCTATTACACAAAATAAGGCATAAATTGCCTAAGATTATATGTGAGCATTTCAAGAAAGTGAGACGTAAATTCATTTCAGATTGACATAATAGCTCAGTGACAATTGACACTGGCTACATAGGAGCTATCATAAAATTGAGTAAAGACATCTGTTGAAGCAACCTGGTGGTAAATAACTTTCCAAATGTTTTTTTCCAAAACAGGTGTGTGGATGAATTTCTCCTATTTCTCTTTGCATATTTGCAACTAGAGTGTGTATGGCTGAATTYCTCTTTTTCTGGAAAAGGTGGTTGATGTTTTGGACTATAGCAAAGTAAATTCATATGAAGTCTATGGATRTGTATATGCAATAATATATATAATATTTAATAGTATGTATAATACACTGACCTCTGTATCCTGGATAATGATCTGGCTTGAGAAGGKCCTAATGTCATTTCAAAAAAATGTGGATTTCGTTCTCCAATTTGATGCATTCCTATGGTACTGAAGCTGCC
>CADDXX010000448.1:76936-103308 GCA_902810485.1 Alauda arvensis
GGTATCTGAAAATACTGTTAATATTGTGAGTGCACAGAATTAGTCCTTGGTGCAGAGTAAATTCAAGCTTTTAAATTATGAGATGAATCTGTTTTCTCAATATGTAGCCTTTCTAAGTAGAAAGACTGAGTTTGACTTGTTTAAGATTGAAAAAGAGACATTAGTCTACCAAAACTGTGCTGAAAGAGTTTTAGTTAATCTTSTAATGATACTTTTTGGAGAGGATCACTAGATCCATATGGAAGTTATTAACTTCCCATTCAGGACTCACTTACTTCAGGAACATTCAAAATTAGAAATGTTTTTTACTTACTGTATTACAATATAKTAGTATATTTTTGTAATGGTTAAAACCTGCTTTTTGACAAATGATTAGTTCACTTTGTGCACTTGCACTTAATCATCCATATTACTGAATCAGCTTGTTATGTTATTTATGGAAGGCAAATTAACCTGGATTTAAAAATTTCATTTTCCTGAATGTTGTCTTTAAGGCACTTGAATGGAATGAGAATTTTCATTATTGTGCCTGGACAAAAAGAAGAGAAACAGCTTTATGAGATTATTTCTTTCAGGATGCTGTCTTCATCTCTAAATTATTTGACATTAAGTAGTGGTATTTACTACTTCTATAGAGAGAAAAATCTGTTACAYACATGCAKATAGACTCTAAAGGACTGCAGTGAGGATGCATTTTAGGKGTAAAAGTYGAGATTAACTTTCCTTTTGAAAAGTGCTCAAAGAATAWAAGTTCAGTCAGTATTCATCTTTAAAAAGACATCAAAGTCACTGCAGGATATTTTTCTGTAATTAAGGCAAACTAATCTCTTACATATAGTGTAAATGGTAAGAAATTAAAAGGTACCAAATGATGATGCATATAACTTCTGGTATTGGAGCCTTGGAGCTGGACTTACATTTTGTACTGTTGCTTTTAAAGGATGACCCAGTCACATAACATTTTTGGCAAAGCCCTCTTTAAAWCTTGGTAGAATTTTAAATTTGCTCCAACATTAATACACACTAATTATTGTATTCTTATTTCAACCTCAGTGAATGTTACCATGGATTTCTCTTTTAACTGAAATGGAAATTTCTATGCCAGTGGGTAAAAATATCTTCATTAACATGAAGCAATTTTATTTAAGTTAAGCTTTGCAAAACAGAAAATAATTAAATACATTAATATATTGAGTCATGTCTATCATGAAGCAACCCAGTTGTCTGAAACTGGTTTCTTTTTCCACTCTAGGCTGAAACTCCACAAGAATAAAGGCTGTATATTTTAAGAATATAGCACCCGATATCCTATTAATGCTTATCAAAGGAAAAATAGCTGCTGAAAGCATGGTGGTGACTTTTTATTTGGGCTTATCCAGCAGAGCCTAAACAAGCATAACACTTGCTGCCCTGAGGTCTCAGCTSTAGCACCATTACAGTGATAATTTAAATGCAGTTTGCAGATTTCCATATTATTGTGATTAAGGYATTTATTGCAAGAAATGTGTGATAAAATATAACTATGAATCAGAAGGCCAACTTGATAGACTGTACTGGCTAGTGCCTCACAGTCTTAATCTGACCTGATGATCCTTTTTCTCCTTAACGTTACTTGAATCTGTGAATTTAATGAGCTTCCATAATTTCTGCAGCCACTTAGAAAAATAAGCTCTATAACAGGATCATATTTCTCTTCACCAAATAAATACCTCAGGGTCCTTATTATGATCTCATTTTGAAGTAAGATAATAAAATACAAAACTGRTATAAAACCTTGTAGAATTAATAGTATTTCATCCTTCTATTTAATAGTATTGAGCTGAGCTTTACTGAGAAGGAAAAGCTGTCTTGGCTTGGAAAGACAGGGAAAAGCCAGAGCCTCCCTTGCAATGGAGAATGCAAACCCTCTCCCACCAAATTATTATGAATTTGAAATTAAGGGGCTTTCAGGCTAAAGACATGGGAATAGGAATAACAGCTTTTTACTAGGAATATTAAAAATAAAAATGTAGTAGCGCAAAACACAAAAAAAAACAATTAAAAAGCCCCCGCTGTCAGAGTCAGAACATAACCTGACACCCTGTTGTCAGGGTGCTGGTAGCAGTCCAGTTAAGTCTTCCAGGAGTGGGAAAATAGTTCTGTTGGAGCAGAGATAATCCTGTAGAAGGGTACAGTTTCCTTCTAAGGGTCCACTGGTGATGAGATGGGTCCAGTCTCCCTCTGGAATCCAGTGGGGAAAAAAAGCTACCTTGGTGTTCTGAGTCTCAGGTTTTATCTATGCGGGAATGCTTTGCTCCTCCCACTGGGTGGAGCATATCACAATGGGATGATGAAATTTTATCTGTCATGCAGTGAGCCTTAATGGCCCATTAACAGCAGGTATTCCCCTGGAGGGAGAATGGATTGTGGAAGAGATGAAGAACACTGTCCCACCTGGTTTTAATAGCTGAACCATTAACATCCTAGCCCCTCCCTCCTGGAGTTAGAAGAGATAAAGAAAAATACCTCCCCAACCTGTTTCAACAGATGGCAGATATAATACATAACTTTTTGGCTACATCTTGCAACCCAAGACACTGACACAATGATGTACAAACGTCAGCTTTTATTAAAAAAAGATCAGAAATCTCTCTCTGGAAATTGGTCACACATAAAATTGCTAGAGGAAAATTATTTTAAGAATCAGCAGTGCAGATAAAAAGCATCTCTTTGTTGCTATTTTCGCTTTCCATTAGCTTTTGCAACTAAAATTAACACAATTATTTGCAGATAAATAAGCTGTTGTTCATATGTCAATAATAGGTCTTCCACAACAGGCTCATATGCAAYTATCAGGGTGTTGCTACTCAGTAYTTCCCTCTGCAACCAGAACAAACAYAAGTAGATCAAYTTCTGTCCCATATTTCTGGATCAGTGACTGACCTGTCATTGTGTATCTTCCTTACAATACTTCCACAACCTTTGCAGAGGGCCAGTGATATACCATAGATCTTACACTTGCTTTCCTATTTCTCAGGAAGTTTTATGGCTRTTTATTAYCTRGTTATCACTTTTCATGCTATATATRCATTATGACACAGAAAATCTTTTTAATTCAGCTATTATGTAACATTCAGTAGTTATATATATTTATTTTTAGTCATACTTTAAACTGACTTCCACTTTGTGATGCTGTGATTAAAGTTGGTGCTTACACATTGTTTCGATGGAAGCAGTACAAACAAAATTTCATGTAAAAGGCTCTGAACAGACTGAGGTCAGCAAGTAGCAGCTCTTAATTCTTTCAGATATCTGCAGGATTCATTACTTTTTTAATGCAGTAAATAAACACAGGTTAGGTGATGGACTTTTGCAAGGTATCTTTCACACTACTACACTGAACACCTAGAAGTCAAGCACTTTATGGTGTTTGTATCATGTCAAACTTCTCAGTGTGTTGTAAATAAAGGGTGTGTGACTGGTTTAATAGGACATACAAATCCGTATGAAAAATTCCAGGTGTATGTATGCATATATTATATATATATATATATATATATATATATATATATATATATTATATATATATATAAAAATATATATAATATATATATATAAACAATCTATAATGTATATATATATATATATGCAATATATATATTTGTATATCTGAGGCAGTACAAAGAAACTGCCTGCAGAGCATTACTACTTACATGCAAAACTGGGATCAAAAACAGATGTAGCCCAAGTCCAAAACTGACAGCACAGATCTTGGGGTTCAGCAGATATTCCTCATTTGGGAAATGTACTGGATGTAATGTTTCTCAATTATTCTTTAAAGAAAGAAATTATTTCACAAAACAGAAAAGTTATAAAGCTCCCAATGCATTCTAGGACATCTTTCCTATCTTCTTATGCTCTTTCTAGCAAATCATTTTATGTTCATTCTGTGATGTTCCTTGTCTGCTTGCAAATTAGAAAAAAAAATGGATTTTACTTTGGTCTGGCAGTAATCTACAGCTGTTATTATCTACTAACATCTTTCCACCTTTGGAAAAATGTGCAGAGACTCCAGCTGGTAGAAAACTGCCCTGTCATTCTGTCATGATATAAAGTACAAAGATTGTTATTCAGTCCTACTTCTGGTCTACTGGAAGCTCTCACTRTCCCACCAAATTTTGGTCACTCCAAGAATATAGAATACTAAAAACAATACTGGATTTGAAATCTTATGAGGTCACTCTTGCTTAATACAGGAATTCACTGTTTTTGCAAAAGAGACCTCAAGTATTGAGAAAGATAAAACATTTTCTTTCAAAACAAAGGCATGGCACTGCACCTCATCCAGAAAAAGGTTACTGCATGACAGATTCAACATTTCAAAYTTATGTTTTTCAGACAAGAATTTCACAAGTTTTGAGTGAATGAAGGTCAGAACTGCAAAAGCTGCAAAATGTGAAGGACTGAAACACTGCAGATATCAATAAAGGGAATGAGAACAAACGTTTTTCACTCAGAGAGTGTAAATTCTAAWGTTTTCATTAAAGAAATAAAAATCAATTCTTCATTGACTGGAATTAGAGTCTAACTTCTAGGTTTAGAAAGGACACAAAGAAAAATAACCAAATATTTAGGCATTTTTCAACCTTAGAGCCACAATGCTAATGTTAAAAGAGAAAAAGGGAAATGTAGACCTAAGGAAATATAGCTTGATCCCCAYGACAGCAGAGTCAGTAGACAGACATACGTGAGATTAAAAGTTTGCTTTTTGTGGGAACAAAATAAAATTATCAATAATAGAGATTAGCAGCAAATCTACTTCATTTTGTGTTATCAGTCTTCTTAACTCTGTGTCATTACTCTAGAGGATGCCATCTTGTTCTTTTCTCTGTAATTTTAAGTCATTCTTACCCTGTGAAGTGCTGTGATTCCTCTCTGCCCTTTTCACTTCAGTAACACATGTTTTGCAAACCACAACTGCCTCAGTGCATGGTATGAAAGGATGAAAGGGAGCATGTGCCATTACATCCAGGCTAGCTGAAGTGAGGCTCTGAGACAATCAGTTGGTAGTTGGCTCATGCACCCTTTTGACTTTTATGTTTTGTTGCCTTGTCTGTGGAAGTAGAAGATAACATTGGTGTAAAAAGGCTTTCCTTAGGAATTTCATCCYATCTTTCAGGAAACCACTTTGCTTCAAAACCTGACTTTTACTGCAGATCAAGGAGAGAACAAAATCTCCAACTGTGTACCAAGTTTATCAGAAAAGAACCTCACTTTTATCAGCAATTTCATTTTATGTATGTGTTTCCATGTCTCTTCCTAGATTTGCCTTTTTTTATATTGAAAGAGKTTTGAAGAAAATAGTAAATAACAGTGTCATTCAATGACACAAATATATTTTTTTCTGCTTTACTGGGAGCTAGATTAATGTTTTAAATTATTTGTTGATCATTATTATGGTCTGAATGAGGACCCAAAAATCCAGCTCATTTTCTTCTCTTGCTTTGTTAAAAATCTTGGRTGTTTCATTGCAGGTTACATAGTTCAGTAGATTCCATTCCTTTTAAAGCTGAATCTCATTTGAAAAACCTGACAGTAYTCCAGACCTCATTTAGTACTGATTCTCATCTTATTTTTCCTTTCTGAAAACTGCTACTTTCCCTCTCCTATGGAAGCTCTATGTTTCCTRTCACAAATTTCAAGCAGAGCCTAGAGGAGCCTAGAGCCAAAGTTTGTRATGTACTGAAACCTCACCAGTAAGCCTAGCCCCTTTTGTAGAGACTGAATGACTGATTTAAGCACTTTAAGACCTATTGTAAGCCTTCAATGCATAATTGTTTGCTTATRTGTTGTTCTAGGAATTTCTAGAGGTTTCAAAGATAATTTGTTTCTGTGCCTGACCACATTTAGTAGGATTATTTGTTATCCCCTTAAGAAGAAAACGTCCTAATTACTTTTCCTTGTTGATTATTAAGTGGAAAGTAAATACTTGTAGGCACTGCAATACTTAAAGCTGAGCTGCTGCTTAGTTCTCCCTATTCATATGATATACTTGCAGACACTTCACCATAAAAGAAATTAATTATGATTGGAAATACCTGTTGTGAATTRTGAACTTGGAACAGATTGTGTTTCAGCTATAAAAACATGGCCTTCTTTTACTTTGCAGTAAGTTTAATTTTTAATTTCGGTTGTTATGCCATAAGCTTTGCCAACATTTCTCCCTTTACTAGTGGGTAATAATTTTAATCAGCCTGTTGAATAACCTACCTGTAGTTCTTAATACTTATTTTTATCCACTCACATAATTACACCATCATCCAGAGTTTAAGAGAACAGTGCAACTTTTAATTAAAGCTGTGTAGAATGATTACTATTTTGATTAAACCTGGTTTTGGAACCAGCCAGTTTGTCAGCATGAGCACAGCATGCCTTGTTTTCTGCTAAAATCCTCATTAAGGTCACATCTGCTTTCCTTGATTCCTGCATCAAAAATGACCTTGTGTTTACTCTGTTTTATGACCACAGAAATTCTCAGTGAAAGAGCCCTTCAAATCTCTTCAAAATTGTGTCCCATATTTACTGAGTATTTTCAAACTGGAGGCATACAAATCACCTTAATTCAAGATACAGCTCATCCCAGAGCCAAAAGTCACTGTAGCATTGACATTATCTACCACCTTTGCTTCTTGGGCCTGGCAAAATGAAATTTCAATCAATAGCAAACTTAAAACTTTGTCCTACTTTTTGTGAGAGCATTAGGATGTAAAGAACAATGAGACTAAAACACCCTGCTGCTGAATCACATAAATCTCTTCTGTTGCCCTTTAAAGGTTAGAAATTGCATAAAATGTAATATAAACATCAGTGGTGTACTAATATATCCAAGAATATGCATTAACAGAAAATTTTATACTCATTCAACTCATATTTTTTTTACATACTTGACTTTCATTATTCAGAAAAATAGCTGGAAAAATCACAGACAGAAACCTTAAAGCAGCTTAAAAAACTTTTGCACAGTTCTAATTCTTATTATGTCTTTGTAGCAGGAAATATGTGTCATTAGTGGGTTTGGGTTTTGTGGTTTTTTTTTTTTTTTTTTTGAGCAGTTTTGGATTTGGTTTGGGGTTTTTTTTAAATCTCCATATTCACCTAATGGACCCTCCAAGATTTTTTACTCCAAATATTAGGTATCGAGCCCACTCAAAGCAGCATAGATCTAAGAGCTGTTCAGTAGACTGGTTTGTTAGTTTGCAACCAATTYTGGACTTACAAAGTAGTTATTAATTACACCCTTAAGGGACTAATCAACATCCTTTCATAGAACTTGAGCTCTGTTTGTCCGGATAATTCTCTTAAACTTCTCTTAAAGTTTTTGAATAATTCTATCAACAAGCTTGGTGACAATTTCTAGAAGACTAGAATTCCCCTTGTTTGGTTGAAGAAAAAATATAAAAGTCAAGGTCATATCAAGTGTTCCATCAAAGAAAAAA
This sequence comes from Alauda arvensis, assembly GCA_902810485.1. Taxonomy (NCBI): domain Eukaryota; kingdom Metazoa; phylum Chordata; class Aves; order Passeriformes; family Alaudidae; genus Alauda; species Alauda arvensis. The sequence goes on from CADDXX010000448.1 coordinate 84,412, forward strand.
TAGACATTTTAATGTGTATTATGATACTGTGCAAATATAAAAACCAGRTATGTTCAATTTTTCAGCTGAAAATATGCCAGCAAAGATCCCAACTAAATMTACTCTGAGTTAGATGGGATGTCAAATGACCAGTAACAAGTCCTRTGGCACCTGGAATGCATATCCATAAAGACTCAGCCAAAACAATAGGGTTGAACAGTACACTGATGCCAAACATATCAAAGAGGATTGGGAAAGAATAAATGCTGTCATTTAAGAAAGTCTTTAAAGTACACCTTGAAGGCATATTTGCTTTAAATACAACTTAACAGTCAGATTCTGGGGCATTTTATTCAATAGCAAATCTTCYGTGGCCAYGAAGCCCAGGATGGAATAAAACTTRAATTCCTTCAGAAACCATGAAGCTGTGCAGTGAAAATATGCCAGAAGAACATACCTGACAAAAAGATCTTTGCTCCTACCCTGAGCAGTACTGTGAATTCCACAATAAAAATATTCAGTTGCTTTTTCACCTTAAGTAGTCCACAGTCATCTCTTCCTCATGACACTGTGATCCTCCTCTCAAAGTAAATTAAGGCTTTTTTGTCAAATAATACTCTACAATCTAACAGATCAGCACTGTATATTCAGCCAGGGCAGTGTAAACAATTTCTCTTTCAAACTAACTCAYATATTTGCTAAGCTCATGGGGAATCTTACTTACAAATCATTGTAGTAGATACCAATCATATGCAATTTGCTACTGATACTGTAGACCAGCAATTTCAATTGTTACTGCAATTTTAAAAATRAACTTGGGGAAAATCATAAGTACAAGGTATTTCTGCTGTTTCAGAGCAGCTTTCTCTGGGGTAACACTGTCTTTATCCTTGAGCAGAATATATATTAAAATTTGCGACTAGACTGGGTAAGAAGGTATTACAGCGATGTAATTTTCAGTATACTCTCAGAAAGCTGGGGTTTGTTAAACAGAAATATTTTCWGGAAAATATTTTGTAGTAGTAGTCCTAGTAGGAATATCAACTCAAGATATTTTTCAGTCTTCTTTGGCAGAAGAAAAGATACCTATTCCATCATTTCTCATCAATTCACCAGGAACATCCAGATGATCACTAATCCATGAGTACTCTAATTTTAACACTATAAAGARTATTTATGCACCTTAAATATTGGGGGCAAACAGTTTTGAGAGCTTCATTTTTCTCCAAAAAACACAGCTAAAAGATAGAAAAAAGCATGAAAAGACCCAAACCAATGAACAAATTAAAACAAACCAACCAAAGCAAACAAAAAACAAACAACCAAACACAACAAACCCATACCAACCAACCAACCAAAAAAAGTACCATCGCCTCTAAAAGAATTTACTGATGACCAAATTTTTAGGGGAAATATTTAAAATGTGCTTGCTTTAATGAAGGTAGTTGGTTATGGTCTTTGGGATTAGATGCTTTCTGTGAGTTGTCCTTAAATTCCTCTGTGCATAGTAATCTTATCTGCTCCCATGCTACCATCACTGAACCATCTGTAATATTTTTTGAGCTGATCATGAAGTAAATTCACTGGTAACACTGGTGTAAATAAATTCCTGTGCTAATATGTTTTGTGTTAATGTATTCTGTGTTTATCAGTTTCGATCAACTTTCAAGTTTATCAGGTAGTAGTGTCTAGTCAAGTTATCTGACAACACATCATAAAATACTTCTGCAATCCATTTCTCATTAAACAAGTGAGGTATTTATGCAACTTGTGTATTTAATTTGAGATTTTTTATTATTTAACTTGAAGCAAATTTTATCAAGTTAGGTCAGGAAGAAAGACAAAAAAGTCATGTAAGAAGAGGTTTTATACTCTTTTAAGATGGATTTATTATTTTGTCTACACTGAATGTAGCATTTTCTGTCTCCAACTAATCTTTGAACAAAATTCATTATGAAAAAAACAAAACTAAAGATCATATTTTAAATGAGAAAACTAACTAGCAGCAAACTCTTAAATTGCTAGATAAACATCTTCAGACTAAAGACCTGGTCATTTCTGCATTAGCCTTCATAAGGCATTGTGCTAGGAATGGGTTTTACTAGAACTGGAAAAAAGCTGTTTCCCCTTGAAAGAATACTTACAAAGACTAATTGGGAAGAAATAAATATTGTCCAAAGTTTGTGTTTAAAAAATTGTGAAATGCCTTTTTTTAAKCTCCTATTTCTACTAGAAATTCCCTATATTAAAATCTAATTTATTAAAGCTATTATTAGTTATACCTTGCTTAATGACCCAAATCTCATCACTCCTGCTACATCTTTTTCTTAGGTAGAGTCCAACAGAGAAAATGAAAAAAAGCAGCAATGGCTTTAGCAAGGGCAGAGTAGAGGAGATGTTGCCAGGGAGACAGAGCAGGAAGCATTGAGGATGTTTACTTGGAAGTGTTGGAGTGAGTTATACACACCTAGATGGGGTACCTTAAGCACAGTATCCAAAACTATTCAGCTAAACTGAACCTGCAGTTTTGTCTTTTTTGATAATTGCATGATTCCATTAAAGTCACACAAACCCATACGTTAGCAAAGCTGAAAACTGATATGGAAATCTRCTTTTTCATGAAACAAAATTCAGGAGGACAGAAAATTTTACGTGTTATTATACACTGTTCACGTAGCCACAGTCTTGCAATCATTCAATTCTCTGATGCACGTTAAAGGGTTATTCAGGCCTAAAATAAAAAAGTGTGGAAAATACATAAAGATCAACTATTGTAAAGCAACACCTTTGTGCTGTACARTATTGAAATGTAAATGACTGAAGAGTTACCAAATTTTTATTGATTTGCTKCATGAAGTAAACTTTGCAGATAAATAAGCTAGCTTTTGTATAATGAAACTTGCCACTGACCTTCATCCAAAGAGATCTTTAGAAGCTTGATATATGTTAAAGGAGCTTACCCCACTATCTCTTGAAGAGCCACAAGAGAAAGAATGATGAAACTGTTCTAGTGCTACATGATGTGTAAATCTAATTTCATTCATAAAATGTGGTTAACTTTACAGTCACATCGTTGTAATGATTTTTCAACTGAATAATAAAGTTTGAAAACCAGATTTATTTCTTATTTTACTGAAATAAATTTTGTAAGCTGCATTTCAGCYGAGCAGATGGTGCACACTGAAAAATAATGTTGTACAAAATGGCAGGGTTGTTTAGCCTTGACAATTTAAAGTGAGTATGCTTGTGTTATGATTTTTATATGTTAACCAAGATCCATTTGAGAACTGGCAATACTGAGTTGAAATGCAAAGGGAATTGCAGGTCTGTTCCCGTTCTCATTTCTGCCACATTTTAAACAGGAATAGCATTTTACTTTTTTTAGACTGTGTTTAAATTTAGTTGCTTTTGGCACTTGCTGTCATGGAGGTAGCTTAACATTGTCTGATTTGTTCACCTTTTCTGTCTGCATAAAATAAAACKATCTGTTCTGTTCTCCATTCCTGTCTGTGTAAACCTTTTTGGGAGCACTACTGCCTCCACCAAAATTTTTGGGACAATCCAGAGTATCAGTCTGTATTGCAGTGTCTGATCAGAGTCCAGTGCCTGTATGCTAAATTAGAACCCTCTTTTCCTTATGAGTATGGTTTACCATTTTTGAAATTCATAAGCCATCCCTTTGTTCAGTAAGTCTTATGGATTCCTCTCACTGGTGACTACTTWGTTGCTGTTGCTTTTTAATTTTGGCTTTGGGAGTGTTTGGATGGAAAAATTTCAGGTTTTGTGTGTTTGMGTGTAAGCATATGGTGGGAGTTTGGATGAGAAAGGATTTCTATAGCTTTTCAACATAAATTGTTGGTAGTAACCTTAGATGCAAAAGCCATGATTGTCTGGGCTTCCCTTCTTTAAAATTTTAGGAAAAAATTGCTTTAYTATTTTAATCACAAGGACCTCTTTCTTTACTAATGAAACTACAAGGCTTTAAGCATGTTTGCCATCCTAAAAGAATTAATGTCCCTATATTTGTAATTAGAATTCATTCATTCATATTGATTGAGATCAACTGAGATCAACAGATAAAGATGAAATAATAATATATTAAGCAAAGCAGATTTTTTTCCCTCTTCAACAAGGGTGGTTTTAATCATTAATTATAACACTGCATAGTAGATCAACACTTCCATGAAAGATTGAAAAAAAATATGGCTAATTTGTAAAAGTAAAGAGGTTTGAGTAATCTGAGGTGTCTCTTCAGAACTCTATATTAAATACTTGAGCAACAGAAAAGACTTCATTTGGCTGGCATATTAAACAAGATTGTAACACATGTTCATCTTATTTCCAAGTAAGAGCCTGGCACTTTTATTTAAGTATTATAATTTTAAAAAAATTAACAGTAGAAATTTAATGAAATGTATGAGTGAAATTCTGGGGATAACTAACTAATCTGGGATTTATAAATTCCCAAACTGGTAACTGCATTTCTCTCTAAAGTGAATTCTTGGGTTCAGATTTTTSTTCACTAGTTCTAGGAGCTTTTCCTCTGTTGCAGGTCCACACAAGTAGCACACCCAGGTAGGTACATGTTCTGAGGGGTAAGAATTTCCTTTGGGGATGAGGTTTTACAGAGCTGTATAGTACCATGTTGCTATCTGTGAATCCAATAATATTGTGTAAGGAATGTAATTTTATGTGGTTACAAAAATAGTATTGGACAACTAGTCAGAGTTCATATTTTTTTTCATGATTTAGATGCCATAAAAGTCTTCCTTTCTTCCATCAGAGATTCCCAGCAGATGAGGATGAGGAAAAAAAAAAATCATCTTTCAGGACTGTCATCACCCTAGTTCCCTGAGCAGATGCCAGTAAATTGGACTCTGAACACCTTAAATATCACTAGAGTTCCTTGAAAATGGGATGYAGTTTCTTGCTTTGTGGTGGTTGAGTACAATAGTGTTGGTGAAAGCAAAATTGAAACCTTTCTTCAGTGAAACTAGCATGGAAAGTTTTATTTTAAGAAATTCCCAAGAGTCAGATTTTGATTATCAGGTTTGATTATCAAGCACAGTTTTTGACTCTTCTGATTTTATTTATTTGATTTTGCAGAGATTTATACTACTGCCCCAGCTGCTGATATATTTATACTTCTGCCCCAGCTGCTGAAATTGGATTATTATCTCAGAAGGTAAGTTTTCTTCTTTRAAAAACAACTGCTGGATAACCACTTGATTTGGGAAATAGCTTAACTAAAGTTTCATACTCAGATCCYATGGGAAAGCAAAGAGAATCTAAGCTACTTATTCCTTATATCTAAAACCCATAAATAAATAAATACACACACTGTGAAAATTATTTTAGTAATATTTTATAAATCTTTAACAGTGGGAGAACAAGAGAAACAATGTTGCAATTTTAAAGTTGACAACTAAAGAGKTTTTTTWATAATTTACCTTGATTAACATGGAAGAAAATGTGCAATAAATTAAAGAAATGTTCGTGGTCTTTTTAGCATGGGTACTAAATTGTGGAATATCATTCCTAAATAATTACAACTGTTTTAAGACACCAGTGAACTTAACATGGGTTGCTTACCTGGAGGTACATGATTTTGCRCTAGATTTTGTGGTTAGAAAACCTTGCACCTTGTGTGGTTAGAAAATRCAAGAATTTCAATTAAGTGTACTTAAATTTCTGAATTTAAATACACTTAAGGCCACTACTAAAACTAGTAAGGCTGTATGTTGTCCTGATAGAAGTAATAAGCTTAAAAAGAAGATTAGAGTGTGAGAAGATGGAGGAATCCAAATAAACTTCCTGGCCCAGCACTTCCTGTGGCCATCACAGGAGATCCATTGACTCTCCCCACATTACCTCTACCATTAGGCCTCTTCAGCCAAGTTTTCAGATTCAGAGGTCTGACTCTATGAGGGTTACTAGTGCTATTAGGGGTGCAGGCACTTGAGGTTGGCACAAGTCCTGAGGGCATGATTAGGGGTGGAACCAAAGGCAGGGAAACAGGGATCACAGTGTCTTGGGGAGAAACAAGCATGGGAAAGACAGGCCAACAGTGACAAGAGGGACAGGTCACCTGTGAGCAGGGTGAAAGTCAGGGTGTGATCACAGGGAGTACAAAGCTGGACTAGCCAGCAAACAGGTGGTCTGGGAACCATGGGTGTTAATGGATGGGACTCTAGGAATGCTGCAACGCAAGGACCTGGCTCCTGGAGAAACCAGGCTGTCTGCCAGTGACACCATGGGACCTGGGTGTCAGCTGAGAGCACCCCGTGTGTACATTTGAGAAATGGTTCTGTGCCAGCACTTGGACCTGGCTGTGACCTTGGGGGCTTATTTGCCCAGTTGCCGCCTGGGCACACTGGGATCCAGGTGTAACTTCTACACAGCTCACTGCAGTGTTTGAGCCCTGTGCTGGAGACAGCTACATTTAATAAGTGTGTGTTTATAGATATTCCAATAAGGGTACATGCAATGCGTGCACAGATGTTTTTGTGTGCCTGTTCTCTCCTGGGTAAAATGCTCAGCCTCGCTACTCGTTGGACGTGATGCCTTGGGAAGGCTGACCTGAAACAAAGATTGGAAAGAGCTAGAGAATAAGGTAGATATTTATTGAAAGGCCTTTAAGGGTACACCTTGAGCAGCACAAGGGCCTGACCAGGGCTACACTCAAGRTGGACTCAGAATGGTCACAAAAGGGATGACCGGTCGCTAGGTCGTTTTACACTTCTAAAGGTTTTGGTTCATTTGCATATTGGGATTTAATTGTCCAGTTACAGCTTCAGGTGRTGAGGTATCATCCTCCTTGTTTTCTTTCTTCTGTCCACTCTTGTTTATGCTTTTGGGCCTGAAAGTTGAACTYGTTGTCCTTGGTCTTTAGCTGGCCAAGGATTTGTTTTGTCCACCTACTCTGGGAAGAGAATTCACTAGCACTTAATATGAGGCTCAGAACTACATCCCTAGACAGCACAGAACCTGAAAAATACCAAAGTTAGAACTTTAAGCATCAGACCTGGGGACATGAAGATGCAACAACCTCACCTCTATTAGACGACCAGACTGACTACTCCTAAGAGTATCCAGCATACTTTTTGCTTTTGAAAAATCACCCTGTAGTTCTATTTGATTTGATCAGRTTTTAATCACAGAAATAAAAAAGAGTTTAAAAGGTGTGATGAATTCCAACTTAGCAAAAACTTTGGCCACYGGCAGCATCAGTATTTTTACAAAGACTCCTGAAATGTTCAGTCTGGTTATCTATGATGTGTACACTTGTGACTGGCTTCAGACAAACTCCCAATAACAAGTCAAGAAAAGTTTTTTCTATATGAAAGCAAAAGTAATATYTGATAATATTTCTGACTTTAGGAAAACCATAAAGGAGGAGACAGAGGATAGTAGTAGGATGTAGTTGATATCATTCACTTTTTCAAGCTGAGTTGCACATTCATCTAATCAGATGGTTTTCATCTTTTTGGTCTGTATGGCTACCCTGAAATTAATTCAAAATATTCTAATAAAGAGGCTCAAATGAGGCACTTGGCAATATAGTCATTTTCATAATAGACACAAAATCTTCCTTAGTCATACAGTGAGACATCTATTAAGCTGATTAACCTGGACTGATCTGCCCCTACTCACCACTGAATTGTTCCTGAGGCTTCCTGTCCTGGAGGTTGTTGGATCACTCAGACTTAGCAAATGCTTGTAATACACAGCTGTCAAAGTAATTCTGCCAGTTTAAAACACCTTTTAGAATATACTTTTGSTATTACTGAGACACAATGATGCCAGGTGGGTAACTGAGGATTGAGTAACTCCATTATAGAACCTTGTAGCTGGAACAAATTCTGTGTTCTCAAATAACAGAGATGCTAAAAAGCAATTTAATCCTCACTTGCAGTCCTGGTGACCATTTGGTTTGAATTCATGTAAGGTGATATTGTCTGAAGCTCATGACAAAGTCCATGAGTATCTACAAAAAGAATTATGTCAAACAAATCTCCCTGTGCTTGGGTAAGATAATGCTGCTKAGAAATAGCCCTTTTATGATGTTTYTATTCATAAGTGGAATTMATCAGACATACATTTAAATATTTAATAATTACCTGAATGGAAGGTGAAAACAGCTGTAATCTATTTAAACTACTGCATAAACACTAACACTGCTGTGTCCAGGAGGAGGTATGTGGCCAAACATTTGTACCATCACATAAAACTAGCAATCTAGAAATACAATAGTATAAAAAAATTATCTGAGTGAAAGTAAATTCCTATATACAAGAGAAATTTTAGTCACATTAATTTAAAAGTGTACACCATTGAATGATACACTTTTATCTCCCTTATTTCCCCATTCAATCAGTGTTGCTTTTGATACTGAAGTAGCACCAGTGTTTTGCTTCTCTATTTTCTGTCAGTGGTCCAAACACAGATGCTGCAAACAGATTACACAGCCTTTACACTTCCTTCTCCTCAGGCTAGTGTTTCTATATTATTTAAAACTCAGAAAACAAGCCTTACATTGAACTGCAGAGTAGGGTCATATATCAAGGTAGCAAAAATTGTGGTACTGTTTCTCAGCTCATTACATGTTGAATTACTGACACTCATGGTTGTGGACTTCATGCTGGCATTTGACAACAAAAGAGACTGGTTGCAGTCCAGGTGAGATAAGAGCTAGACAGTTGGTCTATTAATCAAGAGAACAATTTCAGCTTCACAGAATGCTAGCYTCAGATGGTCTAAATTGGCTTAGTCAGTGGAGCTGTGCTGCCTCACTCCAAGGCCATGACCCCCATTTTTAATCTGATTTGTTAGTTGAGACAGCCAGTGRGTTAAGCTACACAGGGAGAATATTATATTTTAGTGCCAGACACCTGCAGTTGACTTCAAGTGATGACACAATTTTTTACTTTGTTCRCAAATGCCAGTATTCCTATGCTGGAAAAGCCTAATTTGTCTTGGAATCCTACATTATCCATCCTATGTTTCTGGGATTGGGAATAAAATCCTTTTGACTAAGGCATGTCACCATGATAGMGACCTGAAGGAATGGTGTTGTGACCTCCTTCTTTTCACGTCTATTGAGATCATAATTCAGATATTTACAAGTTTTTAAAAATCTAAGCTGTCTCTAGTCCAAGCCTGTATACATAAAAATCAGTAGGTATTCACCCTAGTGTCCTCCTAATAATTCTCTYTGAAGACAGTGCCTTTAAATTTAAAGAGACATCAATAGGTAACAGAGAGATCTGTGAGAACACAGGGACAACCAGATGTGTTCTGCAGGAGCCACTTCATGTGCACATCCAGGAGTCTGCCAGTCCCTGCCAGGTGGGCAATGAGCTCGGGCACCTGCCCCAGCACACATTGCCACTCTTCCTCCAGGGCAGAGCTGCCRTGCCTAGAAGTGTTCACGCACAGCAGGAGGTGCTAGCATGGCTAGAGAAGGATTTGGAAGGCTGCAAACCTCCTACAAAGGAGGAAAAATGGCCAGTTGACCTGTGCCAAGCAGCTGCAAGGTTGGTACATTCATTTCCTGCTGATCATGGAGAAAGTCATCTGCCAAACCAGCTTCTGGCTCTTGAATTTGCTGTGTGAAAACTGTACCCCTGAGGTCTCCCCCCCAGACAAACCTCCTCTCCACAAACCTGGAAACAACATTAAAGCTCTTTGGTATTGTTCATTCTAAAAAGAAATATCAATATTAATTTCTTCTTTTTTTAGTAAAACAAATCCACCATGATGGATTCTATGTATCCCATTTTCTAGCACTCAGTGCACCAAAAATAGATATAATTCTCCCAGTGATGGGCATGACCAGCCATCACATTAGACAGACTTTTTACATCAAGTACAAAGCCCAATTTTTGTTTATAAAAGGAAGGGGTATTGTTACAGAAATCACTTTGAGAAAGCATAATTTGACTTTTCCTCCYACAACACGACATGGTGAAAAGGTATGTGATAAGGTAAAACAAGAATCTATATCAGTTTATTTMGTAAACACTATTATTTGATATTTCATTTCACATGGTTACATTTTTGAATTGAGTGGAAATTAGAAAGACTAATGTGAGTTCTATCACTGTAATTGAGATCCAATGTAAATTGAGATASTAATGTAAACAAATAGCCTTTCCTGGGGTTTTCTAGTTATGTTACTCATGGTCACTATGACAGATATCTTATCTATACTGATATATTGTGTTAATGGCCCACACAAAACAGGGAGATATATATAGGAAATACATAATTTAGAATACTGAAATAGMGAGAGAACCAAGCTGGCATCACTAACATCACAGTAAGAAGGAAATAAACTGTGTCTCCAGGTTTCTACTGTGRTTTATAATGGAGAACACAATTACTATCCGGACAGAGTGCTGCAACTGTGGTATCTGCCTGGTCAGTGAAGTACCTTAGAGAAGCCTACCTTAAATCTGAATGAGYCACATACTGCTGCTAAATTGCCAGAGATAAGGACTGTCTGCTGCTTTTCCACCAGTAATAACAGCAGAAGTAACTGTACYATTACTTGGACAAAACAAAAATTTTAAAATGTTGATTTCCATATGACAATCTTAAACCCTGAGCACAKTGACAAGCAATTATTATATTTATTAACTTCAGCCATGTCCAAATTTAAAAYAAAAACCCAAAAATAACACATTCTAACTATGCAACAAAACAGTTCAAAAAATTCCATTTATGCACCCAATTTTGTGCATAGTGAAGTGGAGAAATTGTTTTTTTTATTTCTTGTCAAGCAACGTTCTTTCTTGTCCAGTGCCAAGCCCCTGCAATCCTTTAAATTGCAAGTATATAGCTAAGGACCCTGTATACAAAGCTCTAAACTGTATTCTACCTCCCATTAACTAATACAGATTGGTAAACTCAGCCGTTTCTAGAGATTTCAATTGACAAATAYCTGTCAGCTTTCATTGTTTCAGAACTTATTAATAAATTATCACTTTTTTTTTTGTTGACAGGTAACACAACAAGAAATTCTGTACTTTGTTGTTTTTTATATAGAGGAGTTATGTATTTTTACTWGTATGATAGAAACAGGAATGTAGCTACATTTTTTCACACAGTATTCAACCATATAAGAGGTGGAATGAAAAATGAATTTTGCATATTGAACATTACTCATCAGCAGAGTTTTTAAGGATTAAATATGTGATATGTGTTGTATAATCAGAGAACACAGCAGTTACATTACAATTAACCATACCAAATACRTTCAGAGATCTGAAAGGTTATTTGATTTCAAAAGAACTACTTCTTTTACTCATTATCTAACTCTTGTTGTTAGGACTTTYCAGTGTATCTAGTAGTGAGAATCTGATCCTAGAACATCAGGGTAAGTTGTATTTTTATATGTTTGGTTTTTTTTAATATTCATCACCATGTGACAAATTCCAAAGCTTCCTTGTTTAACTTACAAATTGATTCAATTTCTGTGTTTTCTTATGAAATGAAATTATTTTTGAGATGTGAAAAATAATCATTACAAATGAAGCCTAAAGTGTACCTGGAGAGCTGGCAAAAGGCATTTGCTCATTCATGTCCTTCTGTASTTTGATTTACCTGTATATTCCTTACATAAAATGTTGGACCAATCAGCAAAAATTACTTAAATATGGAGGTGTCTCACATATATTGATGATTTGATGTATTGCTGCTGACAAGTCAATTAAATTAAATGTCATGGATGAGTATTTTTATGGACATATGCACTGAATTAGGAATGTACTCGCTTAATATTCTTCAGTAATTAAATCATATTTAAGTATGAGGTGACTGTCCACCTGTCATACAGGTCCTATTCATAACATACTCTGAACCTAAAATGAAAATTGATAGTTCTCACTGGTTAAATATACATGTGTCTAACTTTAACATCATGGTATTTTCTTGATTATCTGTGTGATAATGTATGCATCTGGTGATGTATAATTTTGATCAGACACTCTCTCAAGCATAATTAGAAAAAAAAGTTACTTATTTTTGCTCTAGTTACATAGTCTTAAATAATAATAACAAYAACAATAATAATAATAATTTYAAATTGACCTTTGCTGTTCAGAATGTCTTGGCATCTTGCCTCGCAAAACCAACCTGCTCCAAATTTCMGTCACCTTTTAAGAGCAAAACCCTAAAAAAGCCCTGGCTTTGATTAGAATCAATAGGAGTCTCAGATAAAATGTTTTCATCTACCAGTTTTAAATATATGGGAAAGGTTAATAACTGTTTGCAGGGGTTACTACATAGCAGTGTCACAGAGAGCCTTGAGAAGGTCTAAGAGAAATACCATCATGGCCAGAGGCAGTTTGTCAGGGTGACCAGGACATAAGCCAGCTGCTCAGGTTGTGATTGAGAAAGAAAAAAAAATCTTCACTTTCTCAGCTTTTATGTCCTTGCTATGTCAAGTTKCTTGATAACTGAGGAATTTCCTGTGCCTTCAGGTAAGCCCTTGTATCTCTTTGGAATAACAGAGAGCAGAAGTTACAATTGTGAATATACCTGGAGATGTTAGTTGCCAAATGCCTTATCCTGAAAGACTGATGGAATGCGTCAGCTCRCAGTGATGCACAGCTGTCACTTATATCCAAGTGTTTGGATGACAGTCTTCCTGCCAATCATATTAGATGGACTTAGAGAGAGTGTTACCAGAACTACTTTCATTAAACATCCTGAGGCTTGAGTGAAAAGTTCATTTTATTACAAATGGACCAAACAGAAAAGCTGGCAAGAAATTATGAGTCATTATTTTTGCTTTCTTTTTTTCCAAAATAGACAATCTGCAATTAAGCATATAGATAGACAAACAAGAAAAGATGACACACAGAAAGCAACAAATTAGAGTCAATATGACTTAAGGATTRCAATGGCCTTGATTTTATAAATATATTTACTCAAAATATAAGCTTTTGCTCAAGCCTCCTCAAACCTTTGCAGATAATATATAGCTTTTTCTGCCTTTTAGAACCATTTCACTGTGAAGATTTGATTTTGCAGCCATYTTAGAGCCAAAATCTGAAAACACAATCCTTTCCAGGGTTTGTCTTAATTTCATAAGAACACGATAGTGTATGAAGCATAACCATCTGAGATAACTATAARATGGAGGGAAGATTAAACTTCACTAAGTACTAACTAGCCAGGTCCCTACATCTGAGAACCATAATTACTATATTTACAAAAAATTTCATAGAATGCAAAACTTTATTAAAGTATATATTGTTGCCTTTATTAAATAGCTTTCATTTCTGTAGAATTTGAGTTTGGTCTTGGCTCAGGTCTAGTTAATATTCAAGTGCAGCAGACAGATTCCTTAGGCTGTGCAGGCTTTACAGCCTTGCTTTGTCTGTCAATGTATATATATGTGTGCCCATAGCAGCCTGAATAAATGCATAGTGCATGTAGGGATAGTTATCCAAGTGTTTAGAAAGCATTTGACAAAGAGAAGAATGAGAACAGTTTATAGTCAGGCAAAAAATTACTTTTTTCATTCCTACTACCAGGGCAGTCTTGCACCCRCTCCTAAAGGAGAGACAACAGAGTAGCTCAGGGCTGGCATGATAAACTTGGAGAGAATAACTTACACAAACCAGTAGTTTGTGCATGCTTCTGAGAAACACTGATTCAGAACTACACTCTCAGRATTTCTAAGGATCCAAGTCTGCATCAGTGTGTGTAAGATGACTGTTTCATGATTTAAATATTTTTTTCATTTTTTTTCAGAGATTAAGGTTTTCAATCTGGAACATTCCCAGGAGCTCACTATCAGATGTTCTGCTTCCAGAGACAAAGGTGTCCTTTCAGCAGAGCTATGCACTCCCTTCAGAGCTATGCACTCCCTTCAGCAACAGTATTTTCTTATTTGAAAAGTAAATTAAAATGGTTCTATTTTTGAAACTTATATCTATTTATTTAACAGCAGTTGTTTTGCTATAAAAATCTGTTGAAAAGTAACTAGGTTCTTTGCAAGCAGGAAGAATATAGGCTGTGTGAACTACACACACACACACACACACACACACACACATATATATATATACTCTATTTTGTGTATATATAAACTCTTCTTCAATGCTGTAAGATACCATAATATAGTTCTCTGTGGTGCCTATATGTTGGGCATTTTCTGAAAGGGAAAGAATGAGAGAAAAAATGTTAATGTCCTTATAAAACATTTCAAACAAAGGCAAATTTCCCTTATTGCAGCACTCTTTAGATAAGTTTTATGGTCTCTATGCATTTTCTTTCTCTTCACATTAAAACAGAAATATGCAGAATCTGGTATTCATATTTTCACCAGCTGATGCTAATCCTAGCTAAGTAAAACATACACAAATTCCTAAAAACTATTCCTAACCTGCAGAAGGTAAAATGAATGAGGCATTTTAATGCTGATGCAAGCTACTCAGACATGTTAACAGCTGGATTCAAGTTACATGTAAGTAAAATCTGATATTTTATATCAAATCTCAAAACGTGTAGTCATTTACCATTCAATACTAATTAAATTTATTAAAATGCAAACAAAAGGGATGGAAAAGCTAGACAGGAAATGCACTATAATTCTAACGTGTTGTTGACAGTTTCCCATCTAAACCTAAATCCTAACAGTAGTGGGTGACAAGAGCATAATAATTTGTATCTTTTTTGGCCCAAATAGAGTAAAGCAATGCYACTGGGAAGAAGGTCTTGCCAAGGCAAATTCTTGCAATGGCAAAACCCACAAATATCACAAAAGATAAAACCAGTATTTGAGCAGAACAAAAAAAATTGGGTTAGAAAAGACTCATTAATATATATTTATTATATAAAATGGTCATTTCCTTTAGCAGTTTCTCCATGGATCCATTATTATGCTCTTCCTGTTGAATATATGCATACACACACACACACACACACGTATATATATGCTTAAAGTAAGATGAAGTTTTCAGATTTATGCTTCTTGCTGTAGGGAGTCTATATAAGCAGGTGCTTCYAAAAAACAGAAGGTAGTAGTTTAGTCATTAAACTCTTCTTTCCCATCCCAGTTTAAAACAGAAGCCAATTTTGCTGCACAATATCAAAATTCAGAAAGTAAATGCTCTTTAAAAACCACTTATGCCACATTTAGTCAATCCTTGCAGTCCAAACCCAATTAATTATAGTTGCCAGCTGATGCTTTTAAAAGAAGTGCTGACAATGTGTTTATGATAATGTTGTCATGATACTTGCTCGTAGTAAGTTAAGCACCTCTTCTCACACAGGTTTCACAATAGACTTACACTGTGTGACTACAATAACAAAAAAATACTGCTKCTGAGAAAATTTGTGTAAAATTTATTGACTGTTACAGTTTTGTTAGATTTCATCAASTGTGAAACCAAAGATAATGTTTTCAGGCTGATGCTACACTCTTTCTTAAAAACTGTATCAGTTCAATCTTCTAAAAAGTCATTGAAAGTGTTTGGACAAAAATCTTTAAACTGGCACCAAAATGCTTCCAAATAACTCTGCTGATATACAATCAAATCCGTTAGATAAAACAAAGCCCACTGAATACTCCAGTAGAGTTTTTGTAAAGAAATCTTTCAAAATTTTGCTCAAGGACAGTTCAGCAATCACAAAACAGATAAAGATCTTATTTGGTTCTGTCTCCTGTTGAATAATCTTTTTTCTATGTTACAATCTTTTCATAAGAGCTGACATGATGTCAGAATCACTACTGCAGGTAAAGCAAAATCAAACATTTGAAGAGCTTCTAAGTAAAGCTAGGGAAAAAAAATTATTAAAAACCTAACACTTAAGGGTTTTCCTGATATTGTGTGTGAGAAACCTTGGACTTTAGATATTTCTTSTTACAGGACATACATTTTCAAACATGGAGAACAGATTTAGATAATCATTTGCACAGATTTGCATATGCTTTCATTTATATTTTTGTGCAGTTTTGGTATTTGCTCYGGATGGTATTTATCTACATAATAATAACATCATTTCAAGATTACTAAAAACTGATAACTTCTATGGCAACCAGCAGACATTAAAATTTGAARCTAATACATAACAGAGAAAGCAAGAAAACCCAGTTAGATAGATCTGAACCCATCAAGTAGACCTGAATTCAAATGGGGAARTGACTGGTCTAGATAAAGAAAGGTCTATAGAACTAAGCCATCATAACATTAAAATAATTTTTATTATTGTAGGCATACTATGTCTAAAAGTGTTCATTTATCTGAAGAATGTATTGTGGAATTGTTCATATCTGGCTGTCATAATATTTTTTAATTTTGGTTTGGTTTTGGCCAGAAGATGGACTTTGGAATTCTTCAATAATGATAGTAACTTAAGAATACTAAATATATTTTTATTTTCTTAAAGAAAACTAAMTTCAATCACTTAAAAATCCTTAGCATACTAGTTTGCACTTTAAGGATAAAAATAGATGATCAGACTAATACCTGTGAAGTATTATCACATAGATCCRAAAGCAAAATTCATGTGTTCCTCCCACAGGATACGGCCCCAGAATAGGTACTTTCCAAGGCATACAGTCCTGCAGGAAAGGTCCATGTTGTTTCCCACTGTGAGTCATCTGTGATTCACAGGTCCTTCCAGAAAACATGTTCCTGCATGGGTTCSTCCCCTTGGTCCACAGCTCTTACTAGGAATCTGCTCCTGGGTGGGATCTCCACAGATTGTATCTTCCCTCAGGGCACATCCACCCTCTCCGGATCCTCTGCAGGCTGTGGCATGGATGCCTTCCACAATGGTCCCTCATAGGCTGCTTCAATTYACTCATCATGGTCTTCTCCATAAGCTGCAATGGCACCTGGACCCACCTCCTCCCCTTGCTTCTTCATTGATCTTGATTTCTGATTGTTACTGTTCAGGTTCCTTTTTTGCTCTTGCCAAAGTCAGGATGAATAATACACAGGAAACAAAAGTTTGAGTTTGGACTTGGTGATTTATTAGATCTTATCTATTTACAGAGAATTTACCGACTCACCAGCCATGAGCTCTAACTAGCATGCTAGAAAAACATGACAAAATGGCTACTGCTAACTTTTTTCAAGGTCCTTTAARCAGTTTACCCAATAATGAGATTACACCTATATTATTTATGTCTTTGACCCAATGATGACCACTAAAGGTCTGCAATGCAGATCTTTTTCACCCAATTACAGAAAAACACCTAAACCGATGAAGAAGAAGGAAGAAGAAGGTGAAAAGGACTTAGACAATGCCTTAAATCCTCCATCTTGGCTCACACACATTACTATATCCTAAAATCTTAAATCTAAGTTTTTCACCCTGTGAGATTACACAACACCATTCAAATTACACACCCACAACCCCTGTGTTGTCACTCAATCTTAGGAGCCTGTCTCAAGGTGCTTGCTTGAGGATCAGCACCTTTTAACACAGAAAGCCTAAAATTTTCAGCTCCTAGAGTTCTAAGATCTGATGAGTTGTTTCTCTCACATTTTTTCACCCCTCTCTCAAACAGCTGCTGCACAGTGCTTGTTGATAACGTTAGTAGCTTAACAATAGGAACTTTTTATTTGCTTAAAGAACACTAASCTCAGTCATACCAAAAGCATACTGGCTTTTATTGAATATGTTATCATTCCTAATTATCACATACCCTTTATTAAATATGCTATCAGAGGCACAAGCGGCATCACCGATGGGTTGTCTTTAGACAGCARTGGGCCTGTTTTGGAGCCAGACTTTGTCTGGTCTTTTCTCACAGAAGCCATCCTTGTAGCACCCTCCCTACAGGAAACTCACCATGCTAATACACCCTTCATGGTGGTACATATGACTTTGAACCTACTGAGACAAAGGAGATCTGAAATAAAGTGCTTCATGTTCTGCCTTCACCCTTGAGAATGTTACAAGAAAAATTGTCGCTGAGAAGCACCACCAGCAGCCCTGCTTTGCWAGTGACCCTGCCAACATGCTGTAAGTTAGATACAAGAACATTTACCATACCTGGAATTTAGTGGATTTACAAGGAGGAACCTAACTAGAGGTGTTTACTGACTCTGGTCAGATTTGAAAAATGARCTGGATATACCCATACTGAGGCCCTTTCCATGTCTGGAAAACAAGCACTGTATCTGCTAGCATGTGCAGTTTTTATTCTTTCCAAGATAATGTAACAGCAAAGAAGTGATTTTAAGGATCACAGTTCTTTACTGTGTGCAGGAAAASATGGACCTCTGTACTCCRAACCAATATGGTTTYRCAGAAGCCATTTATTGTTTACAATAAGCAACAGTTATAGATTTCTGCCTAGCATAGGCACRCACACACACGTTGCTTGATTGGTTCCTCAAGCTGTCCATGAGGCTGGCATACAGCCCCCAGGGCACCCAATTGGCCAGAATTCATTCCCATGCYGAGCCCACTTCTCTCTCAAGTTTACATTCTCGACGGTCAGCTTTCCCAAGCCTCTCAGCCTTGTTTTCRTCCTGTTTTTCTCACAGCGGCCTTGATGAATTCYTGAGGCCTGAGTAACAGAACTGCAGGTGTTCAGATAACATCACAGRGAGTTTGGATGGTACAAAGAATAGCTTAAMTTAACAAGCAAATAMATTGCTACAAMTGTSAYGCTGAAATTCTCCTCCTTCTCCCTGCCCTTTTGGAACTGTGTCTTAGTCTGTAGGATTAGTTTCTTTTTGTCTGGCCTCGATCCTATTGATCCTGTCCTTCAGGAAGTACATGCCAAATTTAATCATTTTCTCCAGCCTKTTTTAGGATTTGGAGACAGGAGCAGCTTCTAACACTCATTCAGTGTTACGCTTGGACACAAGGAAATAAGATAATCTTTTTCAAAACCTGTGAGAAGAACAGTTTATAGACTAGCAAAATGTGAAAGCAAAGACT
>CADDXX010000448.1:103738-115730 GCA_902810485.1 Alauda arvensis
CCCTTCCCTTCCCTTCCCTTCCCTTCCCTTCCCTTCCCTTCCCTTCCCTTCCCTCCTTCTACCCCCAAAAATAAGATATAATCAGTAAGTGATTAATGATACAAATAACCACTTAACTGAGTGCTATTAGTTAATTTTGTTCATGTTCAAATAATTAGTGAATATCATAAATGACAGAATTTTTTTTAAATACTGAGGGAAAATTTGGAATTCTTGCATTATCTTGTACTGAATTATTATTATACAACAAATATCAATTATTATACAAGAAAACCCTTTATAAATATCAAATTATTCTAACCAGTTACTCTGAAATGAGTTTAACTTGTGCAGGCTTGCAGAGGGGATTAAAGTATAGTGGGAAAAGAGATTAAACTTCTGCACTTGGGGGAAGYAATAATGCAAAGGGGCAGTTTTGGGCCCCATTCCAATCAGCTCTGGTTTATACATCTGACACAGAAMTCATACCCAGCAGCACAAGCATAGGCACAGATGAGCTACTCCCARCTTCATCTCTATCCATGGAAACCACTTCACAGTTTTCCTATGAAAGAATCCTAGCAGAGACACAGACCAAAGCACAGAGTGATTCCTTTCTTTGTTAGAAGGTTATAAGAGACTATAAACCTGTAATATGACCTGCTATAAAACACAGCAAAATAAAATTTAAGCAGGGTTCTCACTTACAATGACCAAGACACTGTTTATTTCCAAAAGCCTAGTTGCTATGACTTATGGATCTGGAGGTAAAAATTAGTAATTTTTCTATTATTATACTATTGGCTTAAAACTGAAACTTAGGAGAAGCTTTAAAACAAATAACAATTTTTTGTAGCTATATACACACATCAGGAGCAGGAACATCCTGTTGCTAGYCTTTCTCTTGGTATAGAAAGAATAGTACTGCTTGTTATGGCTTAGCTTGATTAAGTTGACCACATAAGAAACACTATTTTCAGAGAGCTTTTCAGCCAAAACTATTTCATACATCCTTAAATACTTCAGAACTGGCAGTTCAGTCCCAAAGAGGTCTTCTGTGTAGAATGGGKACTGAGAGGTCTTAAAATCTGTAGATTAAGCAACAGAGAACAGAGCTGGCAGCTTTTTTTATAACAATAATTAGCAGCTCCTGGGGTTTCACTCTGACAACGTTATGTCAAGTTTTACTGATGCTTGTCAGATGGCTATAATATTGCAGGAAACAAACTGGGTAAAAACCAACAAAAAACCCCATTATACTGCAAGTATAACAAAATACAATTAAGCCCTCTTATCCTGAATAAAGAAGAACTGGGTTGTCAAAAGAATGAATGCTTGATGGTAGGATCTCTAAAGTATGTGTGTGTCTTTTCACTTRAAGTCAATTTAGTTGTGGCACATTGTTAATACTCCTATAGCACACCTTACCAGTTCAATGCTTTATCCCTGTACAAAGCCAGCTGAGTGCTAAATTTTCAATAATAAACCCTTGTGGAGATAAACATGCTTGAACAGAGACCAGCCCCAGTGTTCCAGAGTTTGATTTGCCATTAGTCTGCCACAGTGTAAATTCACTCCTAGGTAAACAGATGACTGGGGAAAATGTGTTCTTGGTGTGAGTGCTGAATATGGGAAATACTGTTTTTTGTGAGAGATTACTTGAAAAACAGATGTGTATAATACAGCTCCTGATCGTAAAAATCTCAATAGCCTTCCCTCACCTGGGTGTCATCTTCAAATTCTAATTAAACCAGTATTTTCCTTTCTCATGGCATTTTACATGCATCAGATAACAGGATCAGATTTGGGAGTTGAGGTATCATTCATATAAAATTTACTTTTTACTTAGATTTGAATTCAACTTACTAAAGAAGTAGAATTTGGTGAAATATCCTTTTTGTTTGTTTTAACTAAGACACAAACCAGTAACTAGCTATTCTTCTGTCAATTTACACCATTAAATAGGACCTTAAATATTTCCTTATCCTTATTTAGAGGATTTTCTGAAGCCATTAATGTCAACTGGTTGTGTTTTATACTTGTTAAAAATATTTCTTGCACACAGCTGAGAACTTTCTGTTTGACTAATGCTTGAATTGACCTATTTTGTCATTAAACTTTACTGTAGACATTAGAACTTGAAACTCTTTGACCTTTCTTCCAATGCATGGTGTCTATGCAAACAGATATTTGTGTGAATACTTTTATTTTCCTATGTCCCTCTGGAAGAAAATACTATTTAAACACAGACTGAAAGAAATCCAAAAGAAGAAGTGAGAATACTTAAGATGCTTATTGTTACACATAAGATTAAATATCAGTCTTGCTTGTTGGAAGTTCAGTGTTAAGCAGGAAGGGACAGGTGTTTTTATAATCWAACTGACTGCTTATTTAATCGATTTTTTGAGGAGAAAATGAGTACCCAAAATGTTGTTTAATTAGCACAGCTTTATGAATTGTTCCTAAATACYGTTTTGTAATGTTGTTGCTTACAAATCATTCACAAGCAGATCTTCCATCTCTGTCCTAACCAGTTATAGAATCTCTTGAAATCAAATTATTACATTTACTGCAAAGCATAAGTATGAAATATGCCTAAGAACTAAACAATAGAAGTGAGCATTGGAGATTTTACAAAGATCATTTCATTTGCTACCACTCAGCAGTAGAGAAGAAAAAYAAAATCAAGTGGAAAAATAAGTCAAATATAATAATGTATTTCTCTATAAGACTGTCTTTACCTTGGGCAATCAGTGACTCAGTAGGAGAATTGAACATCGAGCTGGGAACTGAGCAATGGAGTGAGACAAAACAAAATGTCTCCTGGAAACTATTAGTTCAGCATGTTGGCTTTGCAGTCAATAGTTACTATGTAAAATTCAAAATATGCAGKGAAGACATTTCATTTCCTCTCAATGTCTATAAATTCTTTTTTTATTTTAAACCCCATAGCAGTGACTCAGAACTTGAGGAAATCCCTCRACCCCTTAGCCAGCAGTATTCACTATCTACTGTGTTGACACAYAGGCCTTCATCAAAATATAATAAGATTCACTCAAGAATCTTTTCTTAATTTCTCTCTTGGCTTTTTATTCAACAAAATTTCAGTCTCTCTGTTTCAAGATGCTTTCTCATTCAATAATGTGATCAATTTGGAGAATGGTTCAAAAACAGGTATTTAAAATCTTTTCACTAAATCATAAGAAGTGAAATTTCTTATGAGAAGGAAGAATTCCAAACATCAAGTATAAAGTCTAATATAGGGTAAGGGATTGCAATAAAAGATCAGTGTCTGGGGTTAAAATCACATGAAATCCTGATTCCTTCTGGTTTTGGGTTTTTTTTTTCTGTAAATGGGAACAGTGCAAGGCCTCTTTTTCAATCCCTTAATTATTTCTAAGAAAAAATGAAAATGAACCCCAAATAATTCCTCTATAAGGAGACTTCTGTTTAAGGAAAATTTTGAAACTACTTTTAAGGTGAATGAAGATGTATTTATTGATTACTACATCACACCCCTCCCAAAACCAATACGTCATATCATATAACTTTCACCTTTTCCTAGGAGTTTTCTAAGTTTTGCAAACTTTTGTAGTTTTATGGGGTTACCTAATGATATCTTGATGCAGTCTAACACATCTGAAGATCTGAAGGTCTGAAACTCCTAAGGTATTATGATTATTCAAATTAATTTTCTGCAATAAAAATCATGCAGAACCTCATCCTATTATTGCCACATGAAAATCTTCTCACAAGCACTGACAATACATGTGTTACTGAGAATATGACACCATGACAATAACATTTACATTTATAAATAAGGGCATAATTTTACTCCCAGTCTTCATTTCATGAAAGAACTGAAGCATCTCGTTTTCTTTTCATTCTTGAAAATGAAAAGCACGTTTCCACCTTATGATGATTCTTTGTAGACAATTTTTAAATTAAAGAAGTGGTTWAAATCCATGCAACTGAGATTGAAGGAGCACAAAAGAAATTAAAGAGAAGATTTTTTTGCCATAACTTTCAAATGCAATGTGAAAAGAAGTTAYGTGTTCCTGATGAGTGAAGCAATGGGCAGATTCATTCAGTGTTAACACCATTTCTGGCTTGTGCAAACCTCTTTTTCATAAGGAATGATGCAATTTTAGCTTTTTGCTGAACACTTACAAACTGTCAATGTATTGTAGTTTTCATCTATGGAACATGGGCTAAACTAACACCATATGGGAAAAGACATGAAGAACCTATATTATTAATGAAGTMAACWATTTTCTGGAAAGTTGGGCACATCRKTKTTTTTCTTCTATTTTAACYACTGAAACACCAYTCTTTTGRCATCTACCCTGAAGACTGTATCTGGCAATCTTATGTGGAATGATTTCCAATTCATATTTCCTGCTCTGAARGCATTTAYCTCAACATACCCATGTACTGAAGTAAAATAGGATGCTAATTTAAAAGCATTTGAATGATGCATGTTCAAAAAGCCTGGATTCAAACCTAGAAGGAATTTGGTAGGACACTGGCCTTCACAGACTGTGACTTTTCAACTAAGTGAAATTTAAAAAMCAAGTGAAATATGCATTAATAGCCACCTCTGCAAATGAGGCACTTTCAGGGCACCATACAGTAGAGGCTATACCACTGGTAATTCCATAAAATTACATCTTTTACCAGTACAGCTATGTGCAATGCTTAATTTAAAATRTAAGCAAGCTACARCAAATAATTTGAAGATTTAGGATGYAGATTAGGCTTCATGGTTAAAATTACTGACTTAACATATAACATTACTAACTCAAAATATACACCAGTATAAGAATAAGCAAGAAAATCTGAAGACTTAAAAAGAGTCAGGCCCAAATAATTTTCAGTAATCAATTTATAACTCAATAGAAATCATTATTACAATTCTTTCTGTTATCATAGGGATATATTGTRCATGAAAYTTCCACTRGACACAAAAGAATATTAGCAACATWGTTAGACCTTGATTTTCTTWAAATTTTGCCCRGGTTTCAACMGTGTTTTGATAAATACTTTATTTTATTTATTTYTTTCATGGCAGTAAATCTGATCAATTGACTTAGAAAAATTCACCCAGCTATATTGACAAGGAAAAAATAACATTATTCCAATCCAGATTTTTGTATATCTAAAATATAAATGTTACAGCCCATTCTTTCTGTATTCCTTATTAAACTTTCCCTTAAACATCAAGYCTTATCAAYGTGRATTAGAACAATGAACWTTTCATTTCCTGTCTCTGCTTGWGTAGTAGTTCAATTAACTGACAGCAGTCATGAGGTCTACTTAGAAGGTAAAAAATCCAAGTTTGCATCCTGGTTTGTAAGATGAAAAGCTGTGCTCCTGCAATATTTAGACACTTATTAAGATCATAGCTGCACTTCAGATATGTTTAATATCTTAGATTTCTGTACCTGAAATAGCTCAACAGTGCCTTCTCAAAACTCTTTCTCCTTGAAATCAGTTTTCTGTCTCTCCAGGGATTGCCCTACCTTAAAAATTGAACATTTTAATGCCTTAGACCTCTTTTCAGCTACATTGTGATGTTTCGGTGATGTTTGAAATAAGTCCAAACTGCTATTATAACAAACCTTTCCTTAAGACAATGAAAAAAGCATGACCTGAGTGCACTATACTAGTTTCTGCAGTTTCATCCTGGTTTTTTTAGTTAACAAACTGCAGAGGAATGTGACTTTAGAAGAAACTTGTGAACAAACCTACCCTTGCTACTACAAATAATAATTTCATATAGTGATTAAAAATAGTCAGGGTTTTCCTGATCTCCAGAGAATCTCTGCTGTGGCCAGTTYGTAACCACTGGTTTCCTTTTCACAGAAGTTCTTCATAAGCCATTCTTCCCACTTAGGGAAACTTTGGCCTTTCCCTCCAGCAATATTTGTGGGCAGCAATAGTGTGCTCTGTTCTACCTAAAATTTTCTTGAAACTTAAACAGTAGTTACCTCTTGATACGTTACCATCATTAGATTTTTGGCATAATCCATGTGCAGCTTTCTACTCAATTCATATGTTGGTTGTATGTACAGTACAGCTTTCTTTCTCTGTTCCAATACTTGTTTTGGCTAACAAATTTTGACTAGCACCCTGACTGCACAACAAAGGTAATACATTACATAGAATCATAGAGTGATTTGGATTGGAAGGCAGTTTAGATATCATCTAGTTCCAATCTCCTTCCTTGAGAAAGGAACGCTTTCCACTGAAATATGGAATATGAAATATTGCTCAGAGCCCCATCCAACCTGGCCTTGAATTCTTTTTTATATTGCTGTTRGATACTATTATGAGTAGGATTAATTTTTTAAAGGTCTAGATGTTTTTTAGGTTTTTTTTTACTTTAAAGATCTGATTTCATAAGAGGTTCAGCAACTTAGTGCACAGTGTTGCTGACTTGCTTCAGTTCTTCATATGAGATGTTTCTCAGACATAATCTCCATATAATCCACAATACATTCATTATGGAAACCATGAAGCATAAGAAATGACTGCTTCCCTTTTTGTTCATTCCTGAACTGTCCAATGTGTTGCAGCACATACAGTGCAATCACAAAAAGAACAAGCCACACAAAATGTCTGTGAACATAAAACTACAACCACAAACTAGTCATGAACAAACCACACCCAGCATGCTGTAGGTGTTACTCAGTGCTCARATGAGTCTGYGTCCACTCATTGCACACAGACAAAAGGTCTAATTTCTATTCATCAGSTATTCAAACTTCTGACTAGCAGGACCTTTGCATGTGTAAAGAATGCAAGACAAGCAGGAGGAAACCTAAATTAAGCTACATTGCAAGCTCTTTGCTAACACTCTGGCAGCATTACTGAGAAATAACACCATATTGCCTTAGAATGGAAAAATGGACTGTAAGAGCAGATGGAAATAATGTAAGTGGGAGAATGTATGAAAGGAGCTGAGATTAAAAGTCATCCTATTATCATTTTGAAAAAAGAACAATTGACTTCTGTGACATTATGAAATGTCATATAACCAGCTGTGTTRGGAGTTGTTTAGGAAAAAGATTACACATGAGATACTGCTTGGTTCATACATACTTCTTCAACTTAATTCAACTAAAAATGCTTATACATGTTTAGTGAAAAATTATAGACAAGTTAATATGAATGCGTGCATTTRTATGAATTCCTAATGAAATCCCTGTGAGCAATGTAGATCCATGGAAATCCTGTTGAATTCCTCTGCATCTGATTTAATGACCTTGTTTGTAAAAGTTCTTTAGTATAACAAGCAGTTGTCTATTAGTTCTAGATTTCACTTAGAGCTTTCTAATCATAATRAAATTGAAAACTCGGACAATAATTTAAAAAAGAACTCAAGTCACAAGCTAGTGTCAACAAAGTCTATTGTACAACAGGTTTTTAATAAAAAATTATTAAAAGAAATTTAACCGGTGCTAGTGATGAAGATGTTAATAGGGAAAGAAAAGTTGTGGCATCTTTGGAACTATTAGGTCACATCCAGTCAAATGGACAGATTTTCCTAGTTAGGAAAACTAAACACTCTGAATCTAGTATTCCTTTCTTATTTAAAAAATTAAATTAATTTTATGTGGATATTTTACTTGTTATGACCAAACAAAATATATTAATCCATTTAATTTATTGTGTTATAAACTCCCTTGAAAATGTGATAAAAAATAAAAACCAAAAATCATAATTTCTCATCTACATGAATCCAAATTTTTAGGGGTTCTTTTTGGTTTTATTTTTGATTTTCTTTTAATTTTTTATTAACTAAGAAAATATTATTTCTTTTATTATTTTCTCTGGGAGAAATTCAGAGAGTTTGCTGTAGAAGGTAGATGGTGTAGACACAGACCCCATCAGCTGTAATATTGTTATTATTTGCGTTACCCATCATAGAAGTCCTCTCCATGGATATTAGGGAGCACTTCTTTACTGAGAGGTTGGTTATAAAATGGAACAGACTTCCAAGGAAGATRATTGATGCATCAAGCCTGTCATTGTTTAAGAGACATTTGGATAATGTCCCTAATAATGTGATTAAACATTTGTTCAGCCCTAAAGATAAAGCAGTTGGACTAGAGGGTCATTGTAAGTCCCATTCAATTTATGTATCCTCTCCTCTCCTCTCCTCTCCTCTCCTCTCCTCTCCTCTCCTCTCCTCTCCTCTCCTCTCCTCTCCAGCCTAGCCAAATCTAACACTAAATACGTCCATCTTTAAATGTAAAAAATTAATTAAAAATACTCACAAAATTTAAGCCTTTATGTAGCCAGAAAATGTAAAATATTTGACAGAAAGTAGCTGGAATTACATAAATGAGCCTCATACATACACATACATGAATTTGTAAAAAAATCAAGATATATTTTATATCATGTATTTGTTATAATTTAAATATTTGTTTCTCTTTAACTTGGAACTGATTAGCTTCCAATATTAGATAGAAAGCTCCTATTTATCTTTAAGCATTATATATGTAACTAGTGCATATGAACTACTACTATTTATCACGTTCAGATTTGTAGGTTAAATTGATCAGTTATGAAGAGAAGATAAAAGGGTCTCTAGACTTGTGGGAGCTAGAATATTATAGRCAGGGAATGTTTTCTTTTGMAACTATTTAATTTTCATGGAAAGGWTTCCATTTTAATTAAGAAAGAAGTAGAGGAACACTTGTGGTTCTCCTTCCCTGTGGAGTAGAGGACACATGCAGCTCAGTTCTGCATCAGTACATTTGGGACACGCAAATCTTTGCCCAGAGGGGAAAACAGAGGAGCTTGTATTCAGCTTCTGGTGTCCAGTAAATTCTGTTTTGACTTAGTGTGTTCTCTACTTTTATTTCTGAAATTATGTAAAAGAAAAATGCTATGTAATTGTAATCTTCCAAGTCTAGATGTGATCATTAAATATATTCAGCCATAAAGAATATTTTATTTTTGCCTTCTTATAAATGCATTTMTTATATTCTGCAGGCAGTGTGAGTGTAAGAAAACTGAAACTGCTGATGTTTTCCTCTCTTTACTTGGAGAAGTTTAYTCTGGGAGGTATTAAAAGACTGAAAGACAACAGTCATTGGTCACAGTCAGCACAGCTTTGTGAAAGTCCTGCTKTAGCAAACCTGATTTCCTTTTATGACCARCTAACATACCTTGTTGATCAAGGGAAGTCTGTTGATTCAATCCTTTTGTATTTCAGTTAAGCTTTCCATACTGTCACTTCCAGGATCCTTCTGAACAAAACATCCAGCACAAAACTGGATAAACACAGCGTGTGATGGGTGAGCAACTGGCTCACAGATCAGCATAAAGGGTGTAGGGGTTACATCAAACTGGTGACCTGTCACTAGGGGGGTTCTGCAATGCTCCATTCTCAGCCTTGTGCTCTTTAACATGCTCATCAATTACTTGGATGCAGGACTGGAAGGGAGAGTAAGCAAGTRCACAGAGCTGTTGATTCTCTTAAGGGCAGGGATGCCCTGCAGAAAGACCTCAACAAATCAGRGGACTGGGCAAACACCACCTGCATGAAGTTTAAAAAGTGACATGTTGGATACTGTACCTGGAATGGGGCAATCCTGGACATAGGGACAGATTCGAAAACAAGAGGCTGGAGAGCAGCTCCACAGAAAGGAACCGTGGGGTCCTGGTCACTGGCACATTGAACATGAGCCAGCAGTGCCCTGGCAGTCAGTAGGGCCAACACCGTCCTGGGGGGCATCAGGCACAGCATGGTCAGCCAGGCAAGGGAGGGGATTGTCCTGCCCTGCTCTGGGGTGGCCTCACCTGGAGTGCTGGGAGCAGTTTTGGGCACCACAATATAAGGATGATATTAAAGTATTAGAGAGAGTCCAAAGGAGGGCAACAAAGATGACGAAGGGCCTTGAGGGAAAGCCATATGACAAGTAGCTGAGGTCACTTGGTCTGCTCAGCCTGAAGAAGAGGAGACTGGGAGACCTCACTGCAGTCTAAAACTTCCTCGTGAGGGGAAGCAGAGGGAGAGAAATTGATCCCTTCTCTGTTGGGACCAGTGACAGGACCTGACAGAATGGGCTGAAATTGTGTCAGGGGAAGTTTAGATTGGATATTTGCAAAAGGTTCTTCACCCAGTGGGTGGCTGGGCACTGAAAGGGGCTCCCCAGAGCAGTGGTCACAGCACCAAGCCTGGCAGAGTTCAAGAAGCATYTGGACAATACTCTTGGGGAYGTGATGTTATTCTTGGAAATGGTACTGTGCAGGGCCAGGAGCTGATCCTTATGGGTCCCTTCCAACTCCGTATATCCTGTGATTCTGTGATTCCATAAAAAAGGGACACTTTTACCACACTCATAAATGGATTTGCTCTTCATCAGTATTACTTTCTACCCAGGTTTTCTTTTGTTCATTTGCTGTCCAATTTGGATGTTATGTGAGGTGCAAAATTATGTCAGCTTTAGTCCRAGTTATCAACAGAGTTCCCTTACAACATTTATTATCACTTAATACAAATAGGTCTCGCATATCCAMAGTTAAATAGAGATAAGTTTAAAGGTTTTACCCAACATCCCAGTTCATTCACCCCTGAGTACTAGAAGAATGTTTTTTGTGTATAATTGCATGGTTTCTTATCTCAGGCTTTTATAGCATGCAGCAAACAAACATTCCCTCAGGTGCCAGGAAGAGTGGTTGATGCCAAGATTCTTTGTGCTTTCAAAACATGGCATGAAAGTGATGATATTATCAGACCCTTAGAAGTATTTGCTTATTAAACAAATCTCTGAACCTTCATGTGAGATAGCAGAATATTTTGATACTTTCCTGTCAGCTTAATATCAAAGATTAGCATCTGATATGCTGTRTCAGGTTCTTCTACCTGCCTTTCCTACTACCTTTGAACCAATGAGGCTTCMTTTCTAATTCTTGGTAAACATTTTATAAAAATATACACAGACAATTTTTGCAGTGAAATTCATAGAATCARCCTCTAAGTTGCAGGTGACTATGATCAGATACACTGCCTTGGAAAGATTGTCTGCTTCTTGTCAGTTATTGAGCTAGAATAAAAAGATAGGAAACCTGTATTCCTCCACTGAGCACATACAATTGAAGGAAATGCCTTCTTTTGAACGTCTTCCTGTGCAATATTTTGTATATTCAGACATATTTCAGCAGTTTGGAGATATTATGTAAGCTAAGTAAAGCCTGAAGAATCCAGCAAAATTATTTAATTTTTCTCCTTTTTTTTTTAATAACATATAGACATAACCCCTTAATTAAAGGATGCAGATAAATGCTAGGAAGAGAATACTATAAAGTCACTGAAAGAAAATAATTTTCTTGATAAAATGCAGATTTAAAAGGGTAAAAAATACCCATATATTTTATATTTATATAACATATATTTCTATATCAATTTATATAACAGTTACATTCATTGCAAATAGAGGTAAAAAGTAAGGGGCTTTTGCTAGATCATCTATCAAAAGCTCAAAATTCAAGGATTTAGAGAGAGGTGGAAGTCTAATTTTAGGCTTTTTTTCTTTAAATTTTTATTTCCTTTCATAGAAAATTTAAACKATTATTTTGGTTTTCTTCAGAATCAAGACAGAGAATCAGTTTCCTTATTCTACCTGCRTACACGTTTCCCTATGGAATTGACTTTGTCTCTAAAGGAGTTGAAGGAACTCCAAAGGCTTGTTCAGTAATACCATTCTGTGCCAAAGTTGATGATTCCCAAATGAGTACTTYGCCTTAGATCCCTCTCACAACACAACTGGTTTGATACTTGTACAGTATAACACTTTCTAAAGCTTAGCATAATTCRTTCACAAACTRTGGGTAAATGCAAAGAGATTTTAARCAGAGGAAGTTAACAGTTACAAAGTGAAATCGGTTTTCCCCTGAAATAATGACATTAATTCAACCAAAATGTACACTAAGAAGTTATAATTTAAGATTAGTACAGTAATCACACATTCAGAATATCCAAGAGAATTCCTGTTCA
>CADDXX010000448.1:115913-127811 GCA_902810485.1 Alauda arvensis
AAAAATAATACTGCATCTGTAGTATTGTTACCCATCTAGACTGCAGTCCGTGGTWAGTTATTTTGTTTTGGTCTCTGATTTTGATTCCTATTTAAAYTAGTGATTCAAAATTAAAATTCTTYRTATAGAGGTTATTTACTAAGAGCAATATTCATCCAAGAATAATTAACTTTCTACTTTTGAGCAAATTAAGAAGAATATCAGTTTGGTCTTAATTTTCAGATTTTTTTTTAATGTTGGTGTTACCAACATAATTTACATGTGTTTTCACTGTGTTACTAGACAAAAACTGGCCTACTGCATTAGTTTWTTTGCCTTTCGGCAAAGTCAAATGCAATTTGGATTTGAAAGTAACATCAAATTCAAAACCAACATCTATTATTAACTGWAATAGTGTTTTCCCATCATTTACAAGCTACCCCATATGTACAAAGTGAAAAATAAGGACCTTGTGTCACTTTGGAAATACATTTAACTTGAGTTGTGTGCATATGCATATGTACATATCTAAGCTTTTTTTTCCTATATATCTATAGAAATGGAGGGAAATATGTATCTATATATATAGCCTGTATCTATCCATAAAGCCATAAGCTTACATTTTCCCTGGAGCAGATAATATTGTTCTCAGTTCAACTGRCCTAATTTTCTTTCAGCAGAGATGAACCTCTTTGCAATTAGCACTAAGAAAAAGGTTTTTCAGAGATAAAATAGGCATCTAACTCGTTGTTTGRGTCCATGAAAAAATTGGTAGGCTACATAATTTCTGTGCTGAACTCCATTTGGGTTGATTTTCAGCATTGATTTCAGTAATTTTTTTATGAACCCAGGAAACACGCCCTACTTTCCACTGTTTACATAGGGTAATAGCATTGCCAGCAAAAATGGGATAGTGCTTGTGCACAGGGCAAATTTTACTTTSGCATAAATTGGCAGAAATCCATCAACCTTTAATATTTATGATTACCATCTCAGTGTAGGCCAGTGTTGTCAAACAGCAGATGGGAGAAATTAATTATTAAACTGAGCAATAAATAAAAACYGTAATTTTTTATTAGTAACCAAATTAGCAGGAAGGATTAATCCTGCCATATGAACATTTGGATACCTGAGGGGAAAGAAGAATTTTCAATTAATATCACATTCCCTTGACATAATAATTTGAGAGAAGAAAGGGGGGAGGGTTCTTCTAATTAATCAAATACAGTGGAACAGAATTATATAGAAGGAGATTACTTTTTTTTAATTTKTGCCTTGCTCTCCACAGTGGAGGGCCTACTTTCACACACATTGGTGCTCGTGTTCCATTCTAGTGTTCTAGTCAATAAAAAGCATTTTGTTTATTACAAGTAAAAAAAATATTTGCTATTGGCTTTGACATAGTAAGTTAATATTCTTCTAAAACAAAAAATTTTTTGTTTTCAGTCACAGAATACACCTTTGACTTCCTTCAACAGATATTTTTGCTTCTGTCATAAAAAACAAACTCATCTGAAGAGGAAAGCTAAAGGTGCAGATATAAATTGAGACCCTTGAACCCAAACACAGACTTCAATCCCAGCTGTGAACACTGTAGCRTTAGAAATGCTGTCCTGCCACATTTATTGTTTTCTGTCTGCAAGCATATTAAATTCAATGATCAAAATATGACATGTGTTAACATTGGCTAACTGATAYCCAAGGCAATACATTTTCTTTCAGGTTGTGAGTCACCGTGCAAAAAAATACTGGTAATAGCATAATAGCACCATTTAAAACTCCTTTTTTTCCCAGTTAAAGAACACATAACTGCATAAAGAAAAACATCAGTGCTGCAAGTCATGAAATTATCAATAGAGCAGAACAGACTCCCCTCCTCCTCTATTAGGTTGACATTGGATGAAATTGAAGAATGAACTAATTTCTTTGGAAAGCAGAACAGAACAACTTTTTTTTTTGCTCAATAGGAAAAATAGAAAATAGTATTTAAAATACAAAATAGTGACCATTATATAATAATGATATTTATCTATGATCTTTCAGCCTTATTTAGAGATATATATATCCTACACTTAAACATGCATGCATACAAAGTTTTGAAAATGTAATTTTAAAAGCAAAAAGTGTTRCTTYCATAAAGATACMTAAAGGAGTTCCATTTGTCCAATCTGCTATGATATGATTATTCATTTAGTGAAAATAGTCCCATAAAAACAGTGTGGAGGAAAGGAACAGTAAAAAAACTAGTAAATATTTTCTTTTTCTTGACTAGAATTCAAACCTGGTTGGTCGGTTGGTTTGGTTGTTTTTTTGCTTTTTCTCTGAGATTACGTATGGATTTTCATCATTTAAACACTATTTTACATTATAAAATGGAACACTTTCCACACAGCATGGAGGAGAGGAAAAGATCAAACGCTAAATTTTTCCTGCTGTGAGGCATTCTTGAAGGCTGAATTTCAACTTTCTGATCAGCTTAATGCAGGCATATGAAAGAAAGATTGAAARGAGAGGTATTTGAGGGGCAATCTCTGAAACAAACAATTGAAAAAAATGTGGGTTGCAGAAGTTAATTATTTTTGGTTTTTGCTCTATGTATGCTTACCATTTTTACTGACTTTTATTGTAAGCACAARTAACTGTCTTGCAAGTTTTAAAAGCTTGACTAGCTATAGATAAGGTTTTAATTTTACTGTATTTGAGGAGTAGAAAGAATAAAAGAGTTTTCAAAGCAAGGCCTCCCAGGAAAATATCTTTTTATAAGAGAGCTTGACAGKGAAAGTAGAATTTAGCAAGAAGCATTATCTAAATTACTTTCAGCAGTTATTTGTACTGCACTGTTTACTACAGTGCTTAGTGACTGCAGTTGATTGAGACTTAATTATGTTGCTAAAATAATTATAGCAATGACCCAAATCACAAGTACCTTGTGCCTACTACTCGCTCTCATTTTCAGCACAGTCTGAAAATCAACTCCATTATAGTTTAACACTTCTTTATAAAAGCTGATAAGAAGGGTTAAGAAAATCACCCTGAGAAAATGCCTGAAGATTACTGGTGGCTCCAGATTTTAGAGTAACATCTTTTAATAATGACTAACCGATGTAAAAAAATTTCTGTCTTTAAATGTATATTAGCCAAATAAATGATGCACAGAAATCTTATTTAAGCAGATGAAAGGCACTYGTCCTCCATTTTCTATTTACATTCATATTTCCAAGCAATAAGACTAAAAAAGAATCAAAAGAACAGTAACTTAATTTTACCTGCAAAAATTTGACAAGAAACATTAATATTTTTTATTTTCTAGGATGTTTTGCACTTCCTCAGACTGCATAGGGTCTAAAAGAATATAATCTGTTCTASATTTCAGTCTCAAGGAGAAATAGAGTCCTTCACCATAACTGTAACATTTTGCTTTATTTAATGAAAACAACAACAAAAAGGATGCTGAATTTTTTTTTCTTTCTGACAACCTTCCTTTTTATTGCCAGACATAGAAAATGCCATGTTCTATCTGAAATGATCAGAAGTTGATCATTCCAGAGGCTGACTCTCTGAGTTACTCATAGATCTTCTGTTTCTTCAATAGGAATACAATMAATAAAAGTATGCAGCATGTCTGTGCATAACTGGAAGTCATGCAGACCACTCCAAAKAAAGAGACCATCTTATTTCKTAGCTCTTGTAGAGAAACACCACCACTGCAATGTGCTTTTAATGGATCTCAGATTATGGCATCAGTGTTACACAGGCTCTTTAAAGCTGCACAGCCATCAAGTGGCCCATAATCAACTGCCATTGAAGACAGTGGGAGCTCTAGGGCCCACAAGAGGATGGAGAAAAAGCAGATGGACCCAGACTGGAGGCAGCCACAGCCAGTTACATAATAAACAGCTCTCTTGCCAGGCCATGTCCCAGTTTTTCAGCCATTGGACTATAATATTAATTTCTTCTGTCTTCATGAGCTACACAACTGGTTTGCCCAATATTTATGGTCTGTCTCCCAGGCAAGCTGCCTCAGTACCTGCAAAAATAAAGCTTTCATGAGAAAAAGCTTCTGTTAATGTTTTTTTCCCAACCTAGACCTGGACTCATGACACAAACTCTTCAATCACCTTTTTCTTATAATTATACTGATTCTTCTTATGCCAGAGAATGTGGGACATGGGCTGGTTCAGTGTTCCTAGTCCCTGACAGGAATTTTTTATGCTATCTGCTGTTAACACATTGCACAAGAGCTGGTGAGCCACTGGCAATGGAGATATTTTGTACTGAGGTGGGTCTTGGAAAATCAAGGTAGTGCCTTACTCAAATTCTGTTAGAGMAAGTCCTWCTGAAAAGGGAATTAGAGCAAGAGCTATAGTTAAGMTGGGAAAAGCAGCCAGGAGTCTTAAAGCTCAGAAGACAATGTTTATGTGTCAAACACCTATAGCTGGATAGCCATGGATATGGATTACCAACCAAGAGTTGTTGGTAAGAACTAGGATAAAAAGCAGGATGTTGCTGGAGAAGAGTGCCTTAGGGAAGTAGGGCACCATTTTTTTCTGGGACAAACATCCTTGTTCTGGCTCCTGGAGACAAGCACAAYACAGTGCAGTGCAAATGCAGGAKTGAAGTCAAGAAGCAGGTATGGACTGTTGAGCAAACTCATTATGTGGTATCAAGACCACCAAAGTCCCTAAAAGCACCCTGACCCTTTTCCAGRAAGGTCTGTAAGAAGGAAGTGTGTATGTTAACTAACTTGAATAGAAAGTCAGAAACATAGYTCCAGGGCAGGGGAAACATGTCAATAAAAAATGCCTAYSCACACAACCCAGGTGGCACCCTCAGGACCCTTGACTCCCCATCAGCTTGRTTGACACTGGACCCAGGAATGGTGATCCTTTCTTCCATCTTCTCTTYCCCTCTCCTCTCTTCTCTCTTTGCTTTCACCCTACCCCTTATTCAAAACCCACTGCCAAGTGCTTCAGCTAGAAGAGAATAGCTGATACCAGTTTTATCCTTTTATACTAGGGATCTTAACTATGGCTAACAGCAAAATTACCCCTACTTGCCTGGGTGTCTTACTCTATTTAACTCACTTGGCCTCCTGAAGAAATGTTGTCTGACCCTTTTTCTATTTGTAATTATGTCACTGAATTTAGGAGCATAAAATGTTCAGGGAAGGGAAGCAGAAAATTTGTGAGCTTCATGAAAGCAGAGGACAAATAAAGGTCTTAAAAGCAAACAAAAATTAATGACAAAGCTTCATGATAAATGATGACATGTCAAAATATTTCCTCATTTAGAATATAGGACTAAATTCAAAGTCAATTAAAAGTACAAATTTAATCTGTGATGTTATATACTTTGATGGAAATTAATTTTTCAAAACCTTTAATTCATGCTCTACCATTTATAGAGGCACGTCTGTAAATTTAATCTCAGGTTCTCAGATACCTGTACAGAAATTGCTACTAACAGAGTTACTTTTAATTAGTGTTATGCTCARTCTCATCCCCAAACAGCATTTTTTCTCTAAGTGTAAAAGGCAATATTTTTAAGGTGACAATGTCTCCTGCATAAAGAACATTTGATTACCATTTTATCATGATACTTAGGGAAGGAAAAAAAAAAAAAAACCCATAAAAGTTTTCTAAACCTTCCCAACTTGTAGATAAAAATGTTTGTCTTTAAAAAACAGGGCAAAGACTTTATTTTGCATGCTGTTGTTATGATCCCAGTAGTTGCAGATTTAACCTATTGACAACCAGTTTGTAACTAATCAACTGAAACAGTCGCGAGGCAGAATGAAAGGCTTGTGCTTTAATTTCCCCCCATTTAGCACAGA
Organism: Alauda arvensis; assembly: GCA_902810485.1. NCBI lineage: Eukaryota > Metazoa > Chordata > Aves > Passeriformes > Alaudidae > Alauda > Alauda arvensis. The sequence goes on from CADDXX010000448.1 coordinate 121,726, forward strand.
AGATTATCTTCTGCTGCATTTACTCGGTGAATGTGGTTCGTAGAGAGATACATGCTGATGCTCACAGCTCTATGAAGAAATTGAACATGAGGTTGCCAAGTTACATTTTTTCAAAATGTTTGGCTTGAACAGTGCGTAATAACTATAGGCTACTTTAAAATTTGCTTTCATAAATGATACAGCAGTAGAGGCAGGCTATTTCAATTTAAACTATCCCAATACCCTGGAAGAGAGTTGTTTTTCACCTATTCCATCAAAATGAGCAACACTTGTTGATTTCATAGTAACATTCAAAATATTAGGGCTTTGCTTTCTGGTTGGGCAGAATGCACTTACAAAATGTGAATATAAAATTAATCTTCACCTGTTTTCTAACCAAGGTTTCAAATTGAGCTAATAGKTTCTTTTACACATTTGCTTATCCAGGGTAAATCAGAAATAAATTCATTTMTGGAATGTACTTTTTGAGGAGAGGTCTTACTAAAATCAGACTAGAATAGATAAAAGCTATTAATTTCCTATTTCAATTACAAATACAGAGGTAAATATTTTAATGTGTAAGTTTTTAGCTACCAAAACTRTTCACACAGCTTTGTATGAATATCACTGGAGTAAAAAATATGTACAACCTCATTGCACCTGCTTGCTGTTTGTGTATCTTATTGTTCATGCTCAGATGTTCACATGTTGCAGAATAGTAACAAAACCATTTTACAGAAGACTAATTGCAGACTAGATTGATAAATCCCTACAGAATAAACTGTACTTTCTGACTCTATAGACTCAGGCTGTTCTTGATTATGCTAGGTCTCTGGTGACATATTCATTTTATAGTTTATGTCCCTATTATTTTTGATGCTTTTAAATTATATTTCCTGCATTCCTTTATCCACTATTTGCTCAATCCTTGTTATCCTCACTTTCCTCATTAGTTCAGTAGATTAGTAGTGTTACCAACACAGCTATCTMAATAAAGTGTTACATTTCTTCTTCAGCTTTTCTTCAGCCTTCTTCTCCAATAACTCATTTGAAAAAAATTAGAGAAATGCTATCACAGCATGGCCTCTACACAGATGCCAAAATAAACTGTCRAGAAATCTGTCAACTGTTACTTGTAAAAGTATCATTTTGTAGAAACCAGTGCTCAGACACCTTGGTTGAAGCAGTTTRAAAACAGCAGCTGAGACATGCTTCATTTTGAATGAAGTTTGAACTGAGGCAGCTGCACGGAATACAAGCCACCAGATGGCACCACGACTGACAGCTTCCCCTTGGGAAAGGAGMGGATGCGCTTGAGGGAGAAGTACCTGGTTAGGGACATGCTCTTCTTCACCTTTACACACCGGTAAAACATATCAGTTGCTTGTAGCTCTTTGCCTGGGATTGTTCCTGCATGGTTCTGCTAACAGCAGAAGGAAATTCTAATACTTTTTCTGTAAAACATGCAATGTAAAATTGTTTTTCAAGGAGCACCAGTCCCTTGAGATCATTGTTTTACTGTATTTATACTTCTCTGAGACAGAAGGATCCTTACTATCTTATGCTCAATTTGGAAATTGTTTTATCATCATTTAAATTTAAAAAAAAATCCAGAATTAATGTCATGTCATTTTTCCCCAGAACTTGGCAAGAACCCACAAAGTATCCTCTATGGTTTTTTATCTTTATTTTTCGTAGAATTGCATGCTGAATTGTTTTCATAAATAATGCAGTTTTTTGTGTCAGAGCTCAAAGAACCATTCCACCCTCAACTTGGTTATCAATATGTAGAAAGATGTAAGAGATTATGAAGTGCTAAAGGAAGGGCTTCACACTTACCCTAGTTCTCTGAGTGTTTTCCCAGTACTCACTTTTAATACATTCACTCTCCTGATGTTGCCAAATTTCTTTACAGTAATGAAGGATCRCTGTTGATCTATTCAATTTTATGTAGTAGTTCTGTCAAGAGTCTTCAGAAATTACCTGGAATATGTTCCTTCACAGATTTCGAAAAAAAATTCTTGCTTCCAAAACAGATGAAAGTACCTCGAAATACCTCAAAGTTTTCCTCTTTGACCTGGGGAGCATTTGACTCCTTCAGTTCTTCTCAGGAATGTTTAGGCATGAACTAGATGAGTTAACTAAAAATAACGTTCAAAAATCTTCACTAAGCAATTTGTTAGAAAATGTAGGAATGCTGAATTAAGATGTTGCTTTTCCCAGAAGTCTTTCCACTTACCTCATTTCGCTACATTAGTTTGCTCTCTTCTAGTGATGCCAATTGGATTGACTTATCTTAAAAGGCAGGCTTAATTATTGTTTAACTGCAAAGAAATGTTTTAACAAAAAAAAAAATACTATTTTAATACTTATATTTTTTTACTTTTAAGGGATGGGCATGTGGGTGGGTGTATTCTTCTGTGGCATTTATAGAGTTGTCATTCATCAGGAAATTAATTTTATAGCAGATAACCTCTTTAATGAATGCATTACAGTAGAGATTTGTACACTGTGTCTGAAAGGCCAAGCCAGGCTTGAGGACGAAAACATGCAACCAAACTCACTGTCTCCTTTCTGTCTTTAAAGGTTTTACCAATTATTATTAGTTTCTTGTTTGCTACATAATTTATAGACTTCTGGCATTCCTTTAGAATACTCTAATGTACATCTGAATTCCTACCACTTCCCACTGCTTTTGCCCTAGCCATTATATTTTAATGCAACAGTTACTTATTCCAGGTAAAAAAGACTCATAGAATGCTAGATTCTTCTCAGAAAACATCATAAATTAGCAACAGACATAGGTGTTATAACTTACTTTTCAGCTATAAAGTTAAAAAAAAGCACTACTGTTCTTGTTGGGGAATGTAGGCAATGCACCACCTCTATGCTGATGAATAGCTTGTCTTTTAATAGGTTGCTTACATAAAAACTACAAGGTGTCAGTGAACAGTAAAATTATTCTAGAACATGAGCTGCTATGAAAGCAAACAGCAAATTATGAACAATTCTGAGCTGCTTACCTCTTCTAACTCCAGGAAGGAGGAGGCAGGTGGGGCAGTGCTCCTTGTCTCCCCCACCACCCATCCTACCTCCAGGGGGATACCTGCTGTTAAAGGGCCATTTAAAGGCTCATGGGGTGATGCCATCCCATAGGGCTCCACCCAGAGGGAGGAGCCCAGCATTCCCACCTGGATAAAACCTGAGACTCAGAGCACCAGGGCAGTATCTTTTCTACTGGAAGTCCTCTGGACTCAAGTGGAAAGAAAGGCACCATTTTTATAATAAATATAAGTGCATGACAAAAATATATATATATAAAAGGATAATAGTACCCCCAAGTTTGTTTTCTTTCTTTCCTTCTTTCCTTTCTTTCACACTGGGGCAGATCTCTTCTTTCACTACGCAGAAAGRCCCAGCTGAATTTTGGGACATCTATTTTTTATGCTAGGAGATGATGGAATACTGTCTCCCAAATGAGAACATTTAATTCATAACTCAGCTTCCCKCTGCAAAATATGAGATGTTCTTTATATATATACAAAAAGACATTTACTGACAGCTTTCCCTCCCCAACCCCCATTCAATAGTGTGCTACTCACTCTATTAAATCCTGCAGCAGAGAAACTGTCCACTTATTTTTGATGTCTTTGTTTTTGCATTTAATGAGGATGGCTGCTAGATGTCATTCTTTCTTATTTGATATTGTGACACTTACTGATAGGTTTCAACAGAAATGCATATTCTACTGAGTAGAAGGACCCAGTTACAGCACACTGTTCACCTGTCATGGCTCAGCATTGCCATTTAAATAAAACTGACCTATGTGTTAATGGAGCCATAACCTCTGCTTTAGTGTAAACTGTGTCTCAGTCAAAAACAGAGATGGTAAAAGGGAATATACTCTGCAGCACAGAAGGTGAAATGCTACTGTAGAAGGTAATACTTTAGCAAAATGTTTAGAGCTTGACAGAACATCAAAGTGCTTGCTGAAATTATGGTTTTATATTGAGCTGGAGATTTTCAGGGCAGTGTAAGTACATATGTATAGATGCCTTAGGTCAGATTAAAGATCCATCCATCCCAGAATTCTCCCTCTGAATGAGGTCAGCACTGCTTAAGGAAAACCTCCTTTTAACAGCAGAGAAATGAAAAATCCTTGCAATTTGGAGCTTAGGGACTGCCTCAGCCAAGAGATCTGTTTTTAATAGCAGTTTCTAGGGTAATTTTCCCATGCATTTATCTAATCTTTTACGAACCTATTTATGCTTTTGGACTGTAAATATCTTGGCAAGGACTTCAGCTCTTGACTGCTTTCTGCTTAAAAAAACTGTCGTTTATGTGTTTCCAGCATGCTGTCTGACCCTTTTATTTGYTGTGTTTTTGTATGGTTAGAAGAAAAATTGCCAGTCTCTATTTGTTTTCATCCTACTACATAAAACCTCCCTAATGCCTTCTTCTGGTCATTTATTTTCTTAGATGCAGAGTCATAGTCTATTCAATGTCTCCTAGTACAGGTGTCACCTCAGCCCCTCAATCACCATTTCTAGCCCTATATATACCTTTTCACCCTTTGAAGTAGGGGGACAGAATACAAATATTCCAGATTGGATATAATCTAASTGTATATACCAATGTAAGGACATTTCCTTTTTTGTTCATGTATGAAGTAATTCCTACCATTCACACTTGTTTAACTGAAGCTGATTATTTGTATCCAATGTTTTTCTTTAAACTASTCACAAGATTTGCAAGATGTTCTTAAAGGGGCAACACCAACTTGTTTCTAGCTCATTATTTTCAGCATGTGTACCTACTATGTACATTGCCTACTTTATGTAGATTTCTTTAAAAATTAGCCTCTCAGCACTCTGCCATTCACACAATCCACTGAACTGCAGGACCATAGTAGCATTTTAGTTGGAAATGTGTAAGCAAATCGAATGTATTCTTGGACATATCTGAAAATATAATCAAGGTAAGGTTTGCATTAAGAAACATTAAGATTCTTTAGTTGAACAATTGATATATTTGGAAAAATTGAAGAATTTGTATGATGAGCCATACACTGATTCTGASAGGCAGAGAAATAATCAAGCCAATCCAAAACCAGGCTGGGAACATCAACCTGTGAATTATGTTAATCCATTACACACTTTAAGGTAGACAATTATTTAACAATAACATGGTAGAATGGGATACAAACACGAAAAAGRTAACAGGTTCAGCAGGGGTATGGAAAAAAGCTCTGCATTTGTGAGAGAATGAACTTCTAGCACTTGTGATGCCTCCAGTCTCTGCATCTTTTACATTATATTTTAACACTTAACATAAATGTTTTTAACATTTATTAGAATTTTACTCTTCATTTAATCTACTGAGGCTGCTCTGCAGATCTCCCCTAAAGATTCAGATTTTGAGGGTTGAGTTAGAAGGCAGAGCTGTCATGTGAAAACCAGTTTTTTAATTATTCTTTGTGTGCTTCTGTCCTTAATAAAGTTGATTGCTTGGAGAATGTGTAAGTGGCAGGATTCCCCTACTAGTTTTCATGGATCCTATATAAACATATTATTTTTTTCAGAAATGTGAATAAGCACGCAGACAACTCAACCAGTGAAATTGCTGTGTACCACAAAAAATTTTTACATACRATCTTCAGAACTCAGACATACAGTTAGGAGTGAAAAAATTTCATTAAAAATACCTCTCTRTTTTTGACATCTCACTCCTGGTTGTCAAGGAGATGCCAACCCCTGTCTTTGTTGTTGTTGTGGAAAGGCTTGATGCTTTTTTTTTYCCCCAAGTTAATGCTATTGTTTACAATTTATACATAGTTGCTTATTTGATCTGTCTGTCTAGACCTGCTGAAASTTAGTGGACCTGAAAATTGCTCACTATTACAACTGTACAACTGTATTAGCTGGTTCCTTAGAAAGACACTTCTTTCCTCCTTGGTCTTTCTAACTGCAATAATAGCATTAAGTGTTTGATTTGCCATTTGTTTGGATGTTTTTCATCAYAACATAGAAAAGCACCAAAACCTAGAAATTTAAATGAAAGCCTTAAAAAAACTCCAAATGGGTAGTCCTGGTAGCAAAAGTCTATAC
>CADDXX010000448.1:127962-201974 GCA_902810485.1 Alauda arvensis
TAAAATATAAAAAAAAAGGAAGGTAGAACAGGTCTATCGAAGTAATTACTATTTAAGGAAGTGCATGATGAAGCATAATTTATTTTGAGAATATARAAACTGACTTTCATGTAAACACTGGTCTGGTCTAAATGCTTCAACCATGTAATTTTCAAGATTTATAAACAATTAAAGACCTTGCAATATTGATTTTCTTATCATGAACTCAGCCAAGAGAACTCAACTTTGAAATTCCATGAGAATAACCATTTAGCATACTAGCAGTGAAATCATATTAACTCACAACAATAGAATTAAGGGAAACCTATAGAAATGATAGCRACTCTGTTTTCTAAGGTGTGAAAAGCTTTTAATTCTCAACAATGCAAATGGCAGTTAAGAGAGCTCAGAACTGCACGGCAACAAATAATGAGTGTCTTTAAAAGGTGGCTTATTGTGGATTTGAAATGAGGAARCAATATAAGCTACATTAGAAGGAATATTATTTCTGTAGTTTGAAATAAWTTTACACTAGTAACTAAATTAAAACTGCACTATCTTATATTTGATGTTCTTATAGTTGTTTTCTCACTAACTCCTACATACACTGAATCTTTGTATCTTAGTTCTCAATTAGAAACAACCCTAAAATAGAGAGATTTTGCAGAGATGGAAATACAAAATGCAGGCAAATAGATGGTATTTATTTAAACAGCTCCATCAAAATGTTATTCATGCCCAGTCAAGATTCATGAAAAGAAGTTCTGTAGAAGCTATTCCTCTAGATTCAGAATTGGGGTTCTGGTCAGGATGAGGACAGATGGAAGGACACTGAATCCTCTGCACAGGCTGACCAGAGCATGGCACCAGGCCCATATGAATAAAGAGTCATTCGCTGCTTGACTTGTTTCCATTTGTCCATTTCACTGCTGATATTTGGATAGGTGACATGATGTTACCAATAGCTAAGTGTTCCCTTTAAGTGAAAGGAAAGACCTAAGGAAGGTATTAAGGGATTCAAACATGTGCCCACCAGCCAGAGTAACTTGGAGCTACATTTTAGATAAAATGTGTCATACATCACTTTTTGTTCAAGATTCTGCTTTCCTTTTAAAATTAAGATGCACAGCAGAAGGGTATTTCTTATAAATAAGAGAAAGTTAGGTAATAAACAGAGCCTCTCTGAAAATAAAATACTCTTCAAAATATATAACCTTCTTTTATGTTACTCCCACACACACTGCTGCAAATATTAGTGCCAGGTTAGAGCTATATTATACTGTGAAAAAGGAACTTAAATGTATGCTCCTTTTCCCTAAAGATGATTGCAATTATTGAAGGCTGAATACAAAAAATAAATTGAAAATGCTAAAGCAGTGATATAAGTTTAAAAAGATGTGTGGAGAATATATACACACATATATATATATATGGAAACTAGTGATCTCCTGCTCCTGCCTCCTCCCTTCACTCCCATCAATAGTGRAAACAGCTATTAAGAAATTATTTCAAATTCATAAATACCTCTACASTAGGAAGGTGGCCATGGCACTGCTYAATTTGTTAAAAGTTAAYRYGKATGTAATTCTTTGCAGAAACAGGACTAATAGTATAATTGTACTGCTTCCTGTTTGACCTACAGTTTATGTCTCTTTTTGCTATCACTTAGAAATTGGAAATTATTAAAAATTAAATTAGAAAAAGAGGTGCAAAAACTACTCTTCTGAACAGAATGTTCCCAAATTTCTTGTTCATTCAAATCCCTCTTAAACTGTATAAAAGTTTCAAGAAACCTTGTCTGCTTCTTAACAGGATGTTACTATTAATATGTTATATAGTTATCCTATAAATAATGGCAAATGAGAGGTMCAAAAGGTTTGAACAACTTCTGTAGTCTACTTTCATGGATTACTGCCATGGTGTAAAAAGGCAATTTGTCTTGGTGTGGCAAAACTCAATGTTTTCATATATCCACTAAATGCAGAGTTTCAAAGGGAATTACTAATTAGGATTTTAAACAGCACAGTAAAACCAAGCCAAATGTTGTGTGGATTTGTGGGTTTGGGTTTGTTGTGTCTTTTTTACAACARTTTTGACAAAACAAGCAGAAAAAGAAAACCCAGACACCTAGTGATTCAGTATGGTGKTTTTTGTCTGTCATTATATTTTTGCCAGGTGTGCCTCATTTCTGTACACAATATTCACAGTTACCACCCAGTCTTCAGATTACCTGCCCAGCATTCCAGAATGCTAAACAATCCAAGGAAATAAAGTACAACTTTTCTGCAGGGRAAACAAAACATCTTTATTCCAAATAATGGACAATAAAGTGTTATGAAAGAAARTGCTTTTAAAAAGCACCTGAATGACTCCAGTTTTGAGATGACAAAAAAGCTTTCAACTTGTCTCTGATGAATTTAAATCTATGTATGGTCTGTAGTCAGAAAATTAAATTTCTGCTGCAATGTCAATAAACAGCTTATATTAAGTGTCACACAATGCTTCTGGAAAAAATGGGTTAGTCATTAACATAATAAGCATAATGATAATTTGGTATACAGTGAGTGCAAGATAATTACAAACTGTTTCAAATAATTGATCAGTTTTCAAGATCACTGAGTATCTCTGCAGCTGTGAAAGTTAACAAATAAATAGCAAATGTCAAAGTACAAAATTTGCACAAGCTGGTAAGAAAGTTCAGTATTTTCTACTTGAGGAGCCTTGGAAAAAGATTTCAAAAATGCTATCAGTTTTCATCTGCGAGCAAGGAAATGAAATCAGTCATCATGCAATAATCATCAGGGCATTCCCTAACTGACAACTGCTTGGAAAGGTACAAGACAAAGTTATTCTGGTCTATTTGACTGATGAATTCGTAGAGACTTGAACAGAAAATCAATCAACCTTCTCTTCTGGGTACAGTACAAGTGTTATAAATTTCATTGAATAGCAAATCTAGATAAAAATACCGTGAGCAGAATCAAAACTTTATTACAAATTGTGACTCTTGAGAGCTTTGTGTCTATGGGTGGAGATGGTCTGCATATGATGATGATCTTCTGTAAATTTTTATGATCTTATGTAAATTTGGCTGCCTGAAAAGTCATTGACATCTTCAAATCCAAAMCRTGTATATCCTCAGTCAAGGATGTTTGCAAGATAAAACTGCAATTGCAAGCACTTGCTATAGGAAATGCACTTAAATACAGCAATCTATTAACTGTGCAGTCTTTAACATCATGGTTACTGCACAATCAYATTAAAAGAGTAATATAATTAGAACACCTTTGATGACYAAAACTGCGGAATGATGATGTGGCATTGTAATTCAGATGATGAAATCTGTGGATTACTGYATAGAGGAGTCTCATGATGTGGATGAAATATCATAAAAGCTATCACAGTGCTAATCTTGCATCATATAACATAGCCCAGCTCTATACTGAAGATCCAAGACCCATTCCAAACACTACAGCTCTGTTCTTCAATGCTGATAAATTCTGAGGAAACACCTGAGGTCGTAAGTCATTTGAGTTCTGCACAGTGCATAACAAAATAGGAAAACAGAACATTAAAAAGCAAGTGTTCARTAATACGTAGTTTTAGCCATGGATTGTTAAACATATTTTGAAATATATGAACTCYAAGTAAAATTGCCAAAGGAAACAGGTGACAGTTGGCTTATTACTTCCACTGGAATRTTCTTCTACAGAGTGCATAAGTGTATGCAGTAAAGCAAGTGGCTTCTAACAAAAATCATTTGAATGCAGTTAAAGTTTAAATCTTGATGCCTRTTATAGAATGGATTCAAATCCATGTTAGAATTGAGTCACTTACCTCCTSAAAGAATTTGATTAACATAATTTTCCATTCAACTTCCAAGAATGTCAACTTCTGTACTCAAAATGCTGCATAATCTCTCCTCCTTTCTTTTAACTCCATTATTCCTTCCAAAATTTCATTCTGGGTGGCTGTTGTCTCAGTGTAATGCATTTTGTTTTCCAGGACATCCTTATCTTTAAAATTTTCACATAGACTTATCCTGGTTTACATTTCTATTTTCATTTCCTTTTGTGACTGCCAGTCTCAAAGGTCTCTGCAATCTTTCCACCTTACTGCTTTGTTCTTCTTAATTCATATTTCCTACTGCCTTTTGAGAAGGTGTCTGTCACATGTTATCTGCCAACTACTCCTCCTTTAAACTTACCTTTAAATAATTTTTGTTTGCTTTGGGGTGTGGTTTTTTTTTTTCTGGTTTTATTTTTGTTTGTCTGCTTGTTTTAATTATTGAAGGAGTTGTGAGGTTTCGGGGTTTTTTTGTTTGGGTTCTTTTTTGTTTGGTTTTTTGTAGGGTTTTTTGGGGTTTTTTTTTGCTTGTTTCAGGGTTGTGTTTTCTTGTGGTTTTGGGSTTTTTTGTGGAAGTTATTTTTATGTCTGTTAATTTACTAAGATCATCATTGTATAGTAAATTCAGTAAAGTGTTGGGATGTCCAGACTCTTTGWCTGATGTCAGTTCATTATTATTTAAACCTAAAGGAAGCAATATCTTTTCAGTMCCTGAAATCAATTAATAGTCTTCTTACTTTCTAAATTTTTATTTCTTTGCTATGAGAGACAGTTTATTTATGGTAGATGATTGTTTTCCCTTATAACATGCTAATTTATGTTGCTATTAGAATAAAGAGGCTGATGAACCTTAGTCTGAAGATACATTAGTCTGATGAATACCTAATCATCTTGTTCAGCACTTAGGTACTGCTTTATAACAACATAAGACTTATCTTTTGAATCTGCAGAGAAAAAACTAGACCAGCTGCCAAATTGAAGGTTGAAAGGCTTCCTGGATTTTTTAACATAACTGCACTAATTATCAGTGGGTTCTTAAAATAAAGTCCCAATGTTAAGAAATAAATGTTTATTCATCKTGCTGTGTGTTACTAATGTAAAAACTGAAAATGTTGCTTGTTCAATGCTAATACAACAAATGTCTTTGGTCTTTTTCCTCTTGAGGTGATCAGGTGGATGGAAAATGGACTTGGAAGTGGACACCTGAATAACTAGACATGGCCTGGCATAAGAACCAGCAACTCACAAWATACCTCAAGCAATTTCCAGTCATTTTGAAGCTGATCTAAATTGATAAAGATGAAAAGTTCTATACTTCAGAACCATCCCCAGGCACTTATGATTCAGGCCTTGTAGTAGCAAATTTCAGGAATATTAAATGATTCACCTTTATGTTCATGCTATTGTCCTATTACACAACTGCAAAAACAGAGAGATACTATTTTCAAAATGTTTTAAGTGTTTAAAAAAGTTTATTAAAAGCTTTTTATACATGGAAGTAGTCTATGTTTAGATGTGTTTTATTTCATAGCCTGCTGTCACCCAGGCAGTCAAGAGAATGCCAGTGTCTGTCCTTTTGAGTTAAATTAACTTAGAGGGCTCTGTGTTAAAGATCTGCTTGACATTAGCTGAAAAATTGAAACAAACAGGCAAAGGGAAGATTTTATTTTATTATATTTATTGGTCTATATTTTTATTTAATGTTTCAACTGAGGTATTGATCTCCTTTTTAGATTAATTACTGAAGAGCACTAATTTSCTACTTACTGAAAACACTATAAGATTTTTGTCTTTGTTTAGTTCTCTTGGAGAAACAGTCTTTTAACATAAATTAGAGACCATTTTCACTTCAGCTCCCACAGTCACTCCCACGCTAATATAAAGTTATGAACAGGCTTTCTAACGATAGTACTTGTATACCAACAGCCATTTCATTAGMTATTATAATAAAATCATTTAGAAATACAATATTTATTGTTTTACAGGAGACACACTGATAAAAAGYGTTCACACATGTACTTTCAAATTTTTGGATCAAATTGAAGCATTCTTTAAGATGTATAACTTCTCACATTGAAGACTGAATGAGTATTTCAAGGAACTTCCTCTTTGAAAGGTAATTGTCCATACTCCATCTGTTTCCTTATTTCCCCTCTCTAAGTCAAGCTGATAAAAAACAGAGGAATGGTACAGTTGAAGCTATAGTTGAAGAAAAAAAACAAAAAGTATAGCACTTTCCCTCTTAAAAACCCCCTAAACCTCAGGAGGTTTATTTTCACTGTTAATGCTCACACAATGCAGGAATGACACTCTGCCCAAGTACACTTGGAAACATTTTCCTTACAAATTTATTCTTTCTTTGTAGTTTCATTTGATGTAAAAATAACAATAATCTGGCCTGTAAGTACATGTTTCCCCAATGTGAATGGAAAACAGCAGCAGTCATTACTGCTTATTTTAGAGAAAAACTAGCATTTTATAGCCTTTTCCAACAGATTGATCTTCTTTCTCCTTTAATTCAGCAGGAAAATTGGCTTCTGTTCCATATGGAAATAACAGATACACTACTYGGGTTAGCTTAGTAATAAAAGCAAAGTGCTACTTATATTTTTCTCTTTAGTGCATCTCTCTATTTARGAAATATTAATTTTGTGAAGAACTGTGTATTAAGGGGAAATGGGAATTGGTAAAGTATAATAGAAGGGAAGGTTAAGAAGATGATTTTTGAGATATATATAAATGGAAGGGAGAAACTGAACTCTAGAAAAATTACTAGTACAAAAATAGCAGCAGATGTCAATCAACTAATTAGTGCAAAGAGTGTTTTTCATATGCACATATTTTCCTTGTAACTTCTTACATCACCAGTTTACTATACATGCCACACAAGCTCTGAAGGCTGAAAATATCCTGTATTTATTAAAAAACCAATTTAATCCTACAAAGGCATGCTGATTTAAACCCTTTGCAAAACAAGACCCAAAATCTCTATAAATTTAATCAATCTGTCTGACCACTACAGACATTCAACTAGTCAATAACAATTTGTTTGGTGAACACATAACAGGTAAAGTTCAATTGTAGCTATGCATTTTGTTACARCTGTTACACAGCTTACATTCTGGCTCAGTGCATGTTCACAGATCTGACACTTTTTAATAAGAAACCATTCATGTTATTACTTACTGCCTTCCTCATTTGAAAAAGACTCTYCTAAAAATAACAAGTAGCTTGTAGAAGGCCTTCTATGGTGTCAATATCAATAACTGAATTCAGCTGTAATGATAGGAATATGGGATCAAAGACAAAACTATCCTGGAAATTAAGGTAACACCTACATGTTACTATTCTGTCAAGTCAAAGACTTTCAAATACAAATACATAAGTGAAAAATGAAATATTTTGAAGATTTTTCACCGCTTTAGAATAACAGAATGGTTGGTGTTGAAAGGGACCTCTGAAGGTCATCTAGTCCAACCCCACTGTTAAAGCAGGTTGCACAGGCCCATGTCTGGATAGGTTTTGAATAGCCTGTTATAGTGTTCTATTTCCACTCAAAGTAAATAAGTCTGTCTTCATATTTAGACAGAGCTTCCTCTGTGTCAGTTTGTACCTGCTGTTAATTTTCCTGTCACTGGGCACCACTTAAAAGATTCTGTTCYCATCCTATTGACAGCTGCCCTTAAGGTATTTAAAGGCATTGATATGATCCTCTCCCAGTCTTCTCTTCTCAAGGCCCAGCTCTGCCAGCCCCTCCTCAAAAGAGAGATACTTTAGTCCCCTCATTATCTTTTATTCTCTAAGAACAGTTTTCCAATATTTTTATTTAGAGACCAAATGGTTTACTTAAAATGATGATGTGAAATTCTGTCAGGATCTCTCCTAAATTCAAGATAGATGACATCCACTCATTGTTCTCTGTACATGGGTCCTGCTACCCTGCCATAGAAAGAAATTAAATTGTTTTGACATATGTTGCTTTTGACAAATCCTTCTTGTCTGCTACTTATTTTCTTCTTTCTTCCCACTGACACTTAGGGTTTTTTGTCATTTATAGTAATAGTGAGTGTTGGTGGGCCTATTATTCCTCCTTTTCTCCTCCTTTCTAAAGAAAGAAATGTTAATCCGTTTCCTCTCTTCAAATAAAGAAAGAAAAGTTCTTCCATTCTYCTGGGGCCTGATCTGTGTGAGATCTCAAAGATAACCAACAAGGCTTATGAGAACTCAGAAGCTATTTCTTGCACATCYCGGGATGGGATTTTTCCAGACTTATTAACTTAAAAGCATCTTATTCAAGCACTCACTATGCTTATATAATTTTCTTTACTGAAGGCTGAKCTGTTCAGCTTCTAATGGGGGAATTTATTCTATAAGTCAATTGATCCAAACTGACCATTTTATTAATGATTAATGAAAAAAKGTCATTAAACTTCCTTCATATCACCTATAGAGACTATACCATTCCTTCTAACTTATAAACAAGAACATCCAAGCACTTCATTGTTTCTCTATATATCTGTTATGTACGTTCACATTTGACCTAATTYCTACCACAAGTATCTTACTTCTTGATTATGTTCTTTCTCTCAAGTCAAAGAACTCATGGTTTAGTCCAGTTCATCACCTACCCACTGTCTATTTTTCTTCTGCATTAGRAGGGTGTGCACTTGTGACCTCAGTATCGTTTCTCTAAGGATCTGCCAGTTCTCTTTTTCCTTTTGAACAGATTTTCAACTGAGAGGCTGCCAGCTTTCAAAGTTTATAAAAGATTGTCTTCCTCAAATGTATTGGTTTTCATTTTTCTGTTATTACTTCTTCCTTTCTTAAAGAATACAATATCTGCTATTTCATAACAACTTTTGCTCAAGTTCCATTACCTGACTCTCTGTTRCTAGTTAGAGCCCACCCTGAGTATTTTACTTATCATTAACTAGGAGCTAAAATTAGAAATATTTGTGTGTGTGTGTGTTCACAGAGAGCTAATCCTAATTTTAAAATGAGTCAGGATACAATGTTGTCATAACATGATTAATTATCAAAAACATTTACATTAAAAGCACTGTCAAATGGTTTATGCAATTAATTCCTTACCTACCTTTTTCTAGATAATTGTCACATCTGAGTCATATYGGTTGTCAGTGCCTCACTAAAGTTTTACTTGTATTTCTGCTTTTGACTTCAGCATATGTTGTGCAAGGTCCTGAAGCAGAGCCTACAGTTCTCTCCTTAGCCAGAAAATAAATTGTCTAAGATTAACAACAGTTGTAAACACCCATGAAGTTGTTATCTGTAAAGGATCATCCATATAGCCTCTCCAAAGCAAAAATGCTATGCCATTATCCAGAAAAGTTAATGGAAAACTTCATCACATTTTAATTGTTGCATTGAAAACTGGCAATGTACGGTCACTGACTCATTAACAGACAGTAAGCACAGCTAAACTATTGGCTGTTTCTCCCTAAAGAATCTGCACTTCCAGAAATTCTCTAYCTGACAATATTTGTGTGACCTCCTTTGCTTGTGAAGTGACACACCAATCCAATCTATGATTATGGAGATATCAATATCCAGAAGATGGRAAAAATGAGCTCTTGAGCTATTGGTTTGCAACATAGGCAGATCATTGGTAAGCCTGGCAAAGTTTCTGATGGAACCAGGCTCAGAGCCAGGTATTCATGATGCAATACTTCCCTCTGACATCTGTCTAAATGGTAAGTCTAGGCAGTGAAAACTGCAAAGCTGTAGGGAAAATGAAGGAAGGAAAGCTCTGTATTTCCATCTTGAATGATTGAACWGTGYTCTCAACAGTGATCTGTCACTGCATATGAAGAAAAAAATTATTAGAATTAGTGGTTATATTATGAAAAGAAAAATCTTTCCATTCTCTTCTTCCTTTACTCACAGCACTGTATCTAAGATCAGTAAGATATCATTGCAGTTAATCAACCAGTTCAACATACATGGAGAATCATTATAATTACTAGAATTATTTGAGTTCTTAGTGCCTTTTCATTAGAAAAACAAGCATCTGATACCTATAATTCCAGTACTCAGTATTTTAARAGACCCTGAATGTACTTGGAGGACAATTTAACCATCTTTATGATATATCTTAAAGAGATGACTTCTAAGTATTGAAGTCCAGAAAGGTTTATGCACTATAAATACAAGTTGTAGAAAACAGTTTCCAGTTTCTACAGTCACATAAGTTCAGAATAGAAGTGGGATTTCAGATGCTCTGTCTTCCATCTTTTCTGATTTCCTGTGACACCTTGCTAAATATATGAAGATTTCTATTTAGCAACGCAAAATTGTCCCATTTAGCATACAGAAAACCAGACATTATAGACATAGTAATTCCACAAGAGAATGCACAAATATGAATTCAAACAGTTGACATCTTGAACTTGTTGGAGATAAATAACTCTTTTCAGCAATTCATTTTCAGACACTTCATTAGAGTAGTAGAAAACAATTACATTCTATATTACATTCCAAGAATGTTATATTGTGTACTTGTGATTYCAAAGAATAATTAGCTAATTTGAAGTGCTCCTCATCTGGCATTTGTTTGTCTTTCATCARGGACACTAGCCAGGTAAATGCCATTTAGGTGTCTGCACCCTATTTKCATAAAGGATTCTTGGTGTATTTTTTAAGCATTTTAGTTTTGGCTTCTTCAAATAGTAAGCTCACAATTTGTTGCCCCCATGTACAACCCAAACAAGGTTTCATGGATTAAATTACTTCACCTTATAGCCTAATGATAGTTTGATCTCTAATCGTGTACTAGTTGAGCTGAAACAAGAACTGAATGAAGCAATACATTGTTTGTATGACTTCCTGCTAGCCTAGAACATTTACTTGACCAGTAAATTGTATGACCTGAATCAAAGTCCTATGTCTGCCCAGGGAGATCGGAACTTATACCTCTCATTTGTTTAGTGAATGCCTTTAAACTTACTCTAAGATAAAAAAAGGAACATTTTCTTTCCAGGTTGATATTCTGTTAAGCAAGGAAAATTATGTAGCCAGAGGGAAATAATAAAACCAAAACAAGAAAGAATATGATTACAGCTGGTCTCCTAGCATTTTTACTCAGAATAAGAGACGCAGCTTTCAGATCAGCTTCCAGGATTTGTTGGTTGTTTGGTAGCTGCCTACTGTGGCATCATCTGACTCACTCAGGATCCAGACAAAGGAACCTGGCTTTGCTTTCCCCATCATGCAGTCRCTTTTGCTTTTCTTCCTCCAGCCCCATGACCCTCCCTAGATGTGACTGTRCTTCAGTAACTAGGAAACCTAGGAAACTCAAAAGGACACCTATGTCCAGAACAGCTACAAGCCCTGTGTAAGATAGGTACCTTGGCAGTTATTACAGGTAGCTGTTAAGCACACATTTTTTGGATTCTATTATTCCTTTGTTCGACTTGGGAGGTAGAGCAGACAAGGGAGATAATTTTTCACCAGTCTWCTCAGCTCTGCTGYACAACAAAAGGATTTTTGCCYATTAGGAACATCATGTTCATCAGCTAATTCAATTAAAATGTTGAGATAGAATAGCTAATGCTGAAAACCATTGTTTACTTTTATTAGTATATTTGACAATGAAAAATGTTTTGTGAAAAATGAATGTAGTTGCTGCTAATGTACTTCTGGGGTGTGGAAAGTACTTGTCAAAGAGAACAAATTATGTTGATATAAGACATTTCACTGATAATTTTGTTTTTGTTGTCAAAGAAAACAACAATGAAATAAACTGTTGCAAAATACAGTTTTCCAAGGATTTTACTCTTCTGTCTCAGCTTCACTGGCTGAGAATTGCATTTCATTTTCAAAAAATGGGCGATTTCCTATGTTATACAATTTTTGCCCTTGAAAACTGTCAGTTGCAACATCCAGGATAAAAATCTAATTTTAATACCCAGGAAGCATGCAAGAACATGCTTTTATATATGGATTAAAATGAGTATGCCACCTGGATAGCAGTAAATAAATAGAACATATCAATTCTATAACATAATATCATTTCTTAGGACTGAAAAAAGAAAAAAAGATACAATTTCTTCTACTAGAAAAGTTTATAATTTCTACAAAAAGGTGTAGAAAGAGCTTYATGGTGTATCCTCAATTAAGCACATGCTTCTACTCATTAATAAAATAAAAAAATTAAAGATAAATGATTGCTTACGTGCTAGAGTTTTTGAGAAGCATCTGAAGGGTTCTAATCTTTGTTTAATATTACAACAGCTTGCCTGTAACCTTTTGTTAAGTTTCTGCTAGAAAAAAAGATTAATTGATTTCACAAGCCTAACCCATGTACACCACATGTATGGAATTTTCCACGTGTCAAGCTGAAAATTATCAGACCAACATAAGAGGGAAGTTAAACTCTGCTTGTCCAAGTGTGAAAGCCATTTAACACRTACGAGCACTGCACAGCAGTCTACATTAGGAGAACAACTTGACAGAACAGCTAGGCTTTACCAAGACCATAAATTTTATGCTAATTCAAGGAATTAAAATTCTGCCTCTGGGGAAAATTTTGAAGAGCCTTTTAAGGATCAAGTGTGATCAGAGTCCCACTTTGGTCCTCACTGTGCTCACTGACAAACTTACTTAACAGGTATTTCAAGTGGATCTACCAAATCAAATGCTGCTCTTTCTGATATTCAAAACATACAGGAATACACTCTGCTGCAGAAAGATGTCAGGAAAAGCCAGCACTCTTGAATCAGACATTTGAACCCTGTAATATTTTATTGTAATATTCTTTCCAYGTATTCTTCACTAACTTTCACCTGCCCAACTGTGCTGATCATTCTGAGAATTTTGGRTTCATCCACTTCATCTCCTTGGATGATAATGGGAGACCATTGACATCTGGGTGACCTAATGGTTGCTTGAAGTTCAGCAAAGCAATATATTGGGGTGAGGGTATGCATAGAGTAGTTCATGGGGATGAGAAACTCAAAATGAGAGATTCATCTGACACAAAACACAAAGAAAATTAGGAGGAACTGAGTCCTGTTCAGCAAGTCACTGGCCAAATATAATGTCCAGAGCTTTTGTATAAAGACATCTGCCTGACAGATTAGGAGTTTAAAAGCAAAACCAGTGAGAGACTCTAAGTCAGAAATACATTTTAATAGGAAAACAATAAAATAAATATAATAGTAAAATGAACAAACGAAAAGACCCTTGGCAGAGTCAGAATACAACCTGACACCCTGTTCTTTAGGGTAGCAGTCTGAATGAAGCAGTCTTATTGAAGCAGTGATCCTGTAGAAAGATCTGGCAGCTCCTGTCCTCTGGGAATCCAGTCAGTGCCTGTGCTGTCCCACACTGCAGATTATATCCAGGTGGGAATGCTGGGCTCCTTCCCACTGGGCAGAGCATCTCACAATGGGCTGATATCATTCTATGAGTCACACAATGGGTCCTTGATTGCCCATTAAGCAGAGATAGCTCGAGGGGAGTTACCTGTGAGTCATTGACCAGGGCATTGATGGGCCATTAACAGCAGATAGTCCGGAGGGAGGGGGCAGGGAAAACACTGCCCCACCTGGCTCCAACGATCCATGAAGATGGTGATAGAATACATACTTTGGACACATCTTACGTTGCAATCTAGGACAGAATGTAAAGGAACCAACACTATAGCATAATACAATACTATCTCTAAATAAGTAATTCATTTCCTTCGCTATGAATGTGCAAGTGGTACATGGTAGTAAACAAAACTGCAGAATACTAGGAGATGCTTTATCCTTCAAACCATGAAATTAAGAGCAGTTTGTCTAGGTGCAGATGAGGTGAACRCTTTCAATTCCRTTTGGTTTATAGTCCTATTGTCACAAAGATTTTTTTCTTGCTCTCCCTAGTCAAGATTATCTTCTGAATATTATTCTGGGGCCATAATTATGATTTGCCTACCATKACAAAATTGATTTCTTTACTTGTTTCTACCACACGTACATAACTACTACATGAACAGTTTTCTTTCCCTCTATCAAATTTACCTGATCTTTCTGCTTTCTTTGTTTCCCTGGAAACAGAGATGATTTTTAAGCAGACAGAAAGAAATGCAGGCCATAACAAAGCCATTCTTCAAGAACAGACTTCCAGAGATAGTTTTTTGGTTTTTTTTTTTAATTCCCAGATTGCTATTCCCTAAGACACACAGTCCKGGGAGATTTTTTGTGTCCTATTCATACAGAAATTAACACGGCAACTTAGAGTCACTAATGRTATACTATACTTTCATCTGAATAAATAATAATATGAAAATCTTTATGCTTCAACCTTATTCACATGTTCCCACTAAATATAAAAAAAGARCCAAGGGAACTTCAGCTAGGTGCTGGGGCAGCTAAGAGTTGAGCACCAGAGTACTGATTGCTGCTTCTGGAAGATCAGTTTGGTAAAACTGTTTTCGTGCCAAATGTTAACAACCTAATTTCTCCACCTAAATTTACTTAATGCTGTTTTTTAAGTGGGATATTCAATTTCTCTTTTCTTATTACTTTGAACATGGACATGCTAGACCTTTTCTTTCTGTGACATATCTTCCTTTACTTTCAGTGGAAACTAGGACATCAGGTAAGGAGAAGTTGGGAACAGATGGGGAAAGGTGATACATCTTGACCAGTCCCATTATACAGTCTGGATATAATTAAGCTATGCTGAAGCCTGCTATGTTTTCCTGGAAGCTGTGAAGCCCTGGTGAGTTTTACAGCTTGAATATGGATTAAAATTTCCAGGATCCTGAGATTTTATGAGCAATAGGGATGTGTTTACCCTCCAAATGTCCAAACCAAAATGTTTCCTAGGAGGCCTAAATGMGACAATTTTGTGGCACTAATATTCCTACCCTGGAAGTAAGGGTGYTCTGCCATTTTTATTATTCCAAAGTGCAGAATTATCAGGCTTCAATTCAACTGTATTTCATAAAGTTATTCAAATCTGTATGTTCCTATTGTATGCTCTAATGGCAATAAAGGATGGTACTAATTGCAGCCCCTGCTTCAGTTGTTCTCCTCAGTGCCCTTTCAGAGTTTCCATTTCCACACCAGCTGCTCACAAAGTGGCTGCTAATAGTTTAAAAGTTAAAATATTAATGTTAGAATTTCTTGATAAAGCAGCATGTAATTTTGAGTAATTCCAAAAATGCTAAAAATARAAAACAAACAGAAAATTTAAAAAAAAWTTTAAAGCCCCAGCAATAAATGAGACCTCTCATATATTGTTCAGGATGGAAATTATTACAGGTAAATTGACCTTAATTCAAAATTGTTGTCAGTCAGTAAAAAATTGAAACTTTGGGACAAGGCAGGAGGATGATCAAGATGTGGGAATGGCTCTTCTAATGATTTGTAGCTATAAGGGACATCAAGGAGATCTGGGTATTTGTGGTCAGAACCCTTGTATATATTAGCAAAGAAGAAAGAAACACCATCTGGGCAGTAAAATTGCTAGCAGAGAAATTCAAAAAAGAGAATATTCTGTTTGGAAGGTTATTCCATAAATAATTCTTAAGGACTAATCTTGAATATAACAGCAGATAGCTGAGTGGAAAATGCAGAATGCAATTAAGAAAATTAGCAAAATGAGTAGGTCAGAGAATTATACAGACAAAATGTCAATGGAGCTACAGGAATATATAGTAAGACTTCATATATATTTGTAGCTTTTCTTACAATTCTGCTACATGAGACAAGATTCAGAGGAGGATATATTTTTCAGAAATTCAGTCAGAATAATTAATGTCATGAACAAAAGTGCATCTTATTAAATGATTTGTTCATCTTGTCACCCCAGGCCAATCTCTTTAATTTTCTGTGTACTTAAAGCCAATGAACTGCTGTTACCTGGCTCATTGTCACCTTCTGGTGTCCTGCCCTAAGCATGTTAGATGGCTGCAAAGTCACAGAGAGTTCATCTCTGCTTCTCTGTTTCTTTTCAGTGAAAAACTAAACCATTAAATCACAGAATATATGATTCAGCTTTTTGGGRGAAGCCTCTCCCATGGCAACTATCTGTGCTCACTTTTTTTTTTTCCCAGCACTTAGAAGAATCATCTAGTTAGTTATAACTGGGCACATGCAATCAAGGTGTCACTTTCTGCTAGCCTTCACCCCCATGGCAGTAAAACAGTGCTGTTTAGGAGATGAAGTTGTCTGCACAGGTGATGCCTCTTCTGCTGTAGCCATGGAATGAAATGGCACAAAGRAGATAACCTTGCTTGTATAGAA
Organism: Alauda arvensis; assembly: GCA_902810485.1. NCBI lineage: Eukaryota > Metazoa > Chordata > Aves > Passeriformes > Alaudidae > Alauda > Alauda arvensis. Next base: position 144,042 of record CADDXX010000448.1, read on the forward strand.
AGAATGGTCTTATCTTTGAAGCAAATGAATTCTGAGTGAAGAACTGGTTTCTTTCTGTCTTTGATACCTTTMTTTCAACGCACTGAAACCTATGTAACCCTTTCTTGTATTAAGAGCAAGTTGTCTSTTGAGTTTCTAAAATTAGGTCAGAGTGGCTTGTTTCCAAATTTCCAAGTGTGAGTACTTGTGACTGATGTGAGAGAGTTCTGCCCTGAGCAGTTGCAGTTGTGGAAACTATTAAATTGTCCTGAAAGACTGACACCAAATGAGAGTGGACAACTTTCACTTCTAATCATACTGTCTTCAATCCGCTGTCTGCAAACATGCATAATTCCTAGTGGTCTTTCAGTATCTTMTGAAAACAGATGGGTTAGTATTTTAGCAGTATTCAGATATTATAGTAATGGCTAATACTGGAAACCTCAGGAGATTTAGTAATTCTCTCTTCAGAGTGGATTTTAAGACCATGCAGTAAATCAGACATGAACTAGACTTTGAATGATGAGTAAAAGAGAAAATATCAAATAGCTAGCTGTTCATTAAGCACTGTTCWTTTTGTGCTTTGAATAAGACAGGAGGCCTATGTAACAAAGCAGTAAGTGATAATATAATTAAACAGAGTAGGATTTAAATGTGATTAGTACTACAATATTGTTACTGTTCTTTTGACAAAGGGTTTTTTTRGAGTTTGGGAGTTTTATTTTCTTTAGTTTTAAGGTATGGAAACTTGTGATTACCACCTATGAATGTAATGAAGAAGAATGAAAAAAGCTGAAAATACRTGTAAGCAATATATATTAGAGAAGATAAATGAGGTGATTTTACTGTCTTACACTCTAAAGAGATTGGACTGATCAACAAGATTTAAATACACGAAATCATGTCTTCTTTTAMAAGTCCGAACAATGAATAATTGCACAACAGGATGAGCCAGAATGTAATGACATTGAGACCAAGAATGTATCAAGTTTCAAAGTTCAATTGGACATTGATGTAGGTTCAGTAATATATAAAGTTTCATGTTTCAGTGTTAGATCTTATCTTAAAAGGGGATTAAAAGTATACTTGTCTGATAGCTGGTTCATCAAACAGCAATAACAAAGATGTCAAAAYTTTTGTGCCTCCCTTTTGTGCCATGGGAAGCTATGCCCATCAACAGATGATATGTGAACTTTTTTTGATAATTCCGTCGTTAACTGATTAGATTTTTAATTTATATGGCAATAAATTTCCTCTGTCTTAATATACTTGTGAAATATATTTTCTACACTTTCTTTTCTGCTCTATTATCTTTTCTGCTCTATTATCTTTTCTTTTCTGCTCTATTATCTTTTTAATGCCGACATGGTAAAGGAAAGTTCTGTGATGATTCTTTGCAGGTGGTAAAGTTATTTAACTCAGTTAAAAAACCTTAGAACTTAGCATCCTTTAATAAAAATAAATGTTTTATTTGGAACATCATCTGGAGCRCCAGACTTCTCTTGATTCTGTGACTTTTGTTGTARATTCTGTGACTATTTTTTCAGATTYATATGAAGCATGTTCCTTTATATTTATTCTGTGCTTGAAGCTCATMATTTATAAAGGGTGATAGTTACATGAGCATTCAAATTGACATTCAAATAATGTCCAGTTGTTGTAAGTAGTCACAGAATTTTACAGAAGTTGAGTTCTTACAGTAGACACATCTTTGAACCTATCAAGAATTTAATATTTCCATTAATAGTACCACCATAATTACCATTAAACATCTTAAAATATCAGTTAAAGTCATCACTAATGGAGTTGTCACAGGACTTTTCACACATGGGCTGCAGCTCAGATATGGAGGAGAAAAACTGTTAAATGTCATTTTACCCTTAGGGCTGATATAAGTTTGACAACAGGAAAGTGCATCTATTCTTTAATTCAGAGCATAAGTTACGGGACATTGCAGAAAAGGGGGAATAAAATAAATTCACACATTTGTGTCCACCCTCCTTTAGTTCACAGCTCAAACATTTGTGATTTGCTGCCTTAGCTGTTTTGATTGCAGGTGGCATAAATGAAAAAAAATGGGGTTTTGTTCCCAAGCAAAGGGGCTTAGGAAAAGATAAGGGAAAGAAGCAATATAACTTATTAATTAATGAAGTATACTAATGAATAAATGCTCTCCTAGAGCACAAGCAGTTAGWACCTGTCTTTCCAGCTATCAGTAGCTGTAAGTGAGCTTGGAATCTATACTAACCATACTTACTGCTTTTCAATCTGCCTTGGAAAATTGCATTTTCATTGTTCAGTATTTATCTGCTAGTTGCAGATAACTTCAAAAAAGGCTTTGAATTGTAGAGTRGCAGAAGGTTATTTTGTCTGCTTCAACATTTTGGCATTTGTGACACCATGGCTTTGCCATGGAGAGGGAAAGTCTCCATGGGCTGCTACTGCCAAAASACATTCTCTTTTAGTGCTCCCACTCTTGCTGCCCCTGGGGACTGGTAACAGAAGCACCCTGTAAGAGTTGAWGAGAGCTCAAGCTTATTGTGAGCACTATAAAAATTAAAGACACATCTACTTTGTAAAAGCCTAATTTCYCCAGCCCATTAGTTCTATTTTTTTATTTTTTATGTCTGTTTTTTCCACAAACCACTGTGTACCTCTCCTCCATAAAGTAAGCAGAAATTAAGACAAAATTCTGCTTGATAGTAGCTGAATTCATAGCCTATGAACCAAACATGAAAAGTTATGTCAGAAGTACTAGCACACTTGTCACTTATATGCTGATTTAGTTCAGTCATGTTCATTTAAAGTTTTGATTATGAGAGCTTTAATATTCACTTGAATAACAGTTCCCATTCCGGTTTGCCTTGGACACACAAAAAATGGTCACGTTAAGACAGAATGATAACTTGAGGCTTTTAACTTGCTCCTGAGATTTCAAGACACTTGAGATATTAATTTAGCCACAAGCCTGCGGTGATGTTAGAGCTCTCTTAGCCATTCTCAAAGGAAGATGCCTGTAACACACCATAAGACAGTGGCATGAGTAGGTGATTTAGGTACTGGCTCTTTTTCCACWTTAAACTTCCAGAAGGCATAATGGCCCCATTTAGGTACTGGAAGGCTGCTCCAAGGTCTTCCCAGGGCCTTCTCCAGGCTCTAGCTCTCTCTTCATAGGAGAGATGCYCCATSCCTCTAATCRTCTTGATGGCCCTCCTCTGGACTCACCCCAAGAGGTGGCCTCCACAGTTGTTGAGTAAGCTGTCAAATTATTGCATGTTTTTGACAACTGAAGCAAGAGAAAATTTACAGTATAGTTGGTAATAACATTTTAATATGATTACAAATGTCATAAAATCATTTTGTAYTCTGAGAAAAACTAAAGTGATTGAATTTTGCTTCATATTTCCAGCAAATTTACTCATATCCCTAGATGAGTAATTAAAATACTTTGATAACCATCCAATGGGACCAGGGGGAAAAGAAATTGTTTATAAASTTTACTGTGACTGCATTATTGTTATATCCCAAGTCTAGTAAGATAGCATACTTATCAGAGCCATCTATGGTGTTATTTATCTTCTGTCCCAATGGGATAGAAGTCTTTCCTGAAACTACTARACAAATAACATAGGCTATAGCATCTTCCAGAAGAGTGAAACAGATCCTTCTAATTTGATATATCCAAGTGGATTTAATATTTCATGCCCCTTGAGCAGTAGGAGAGACAAAACTCAAACTTATATAATTCCCCATAAGAAAGGTCTGACACTGTTTCTGTAAGAGAAGACAGATTGTGAGCCTTGACAGTAACAGTCACATTTGAAATGCAAAACAGACAAGACAGGCACAGGTTTACTGCAGACACATTAAAAYACCAGTAGACAGGGATAAATTAAAATAATGCCTTGGTGCTAATTAAGCCTTTGATTTCTGAGGTGATTTTCTGTTAACAGGGGGAAAAAAACAGGGAAAGGTCTCCAAGGCTACATCTATCCTACTAAATTAAACATGCCCAATATTGTCTTYTGGAATTGAGACAATCTGGCATTGAGTAGCCCTCACACATATCACTATACTCTTTCACTCTCTGGAACAGGATGATGACATTCTGTCTCCTTGTGGTGACTGGCCCTGATCAGTGCACACTCTGTAATCCCACCTGGAGCTGCTTTGGAGACAGCCTGGGCCAAGTATGTGCCAGGGACCATTTAATCAATCATTTAACAATRTAAGTAGGACATAACAACTGAGCAGCGAAGTCCCAGTGCCCAGGAATATTCACTAGCATCACTTTGCTTACATCACCAGCACCACTTTTTCCTGAGAAATTATGCTGGCTGAATACCCTGCCATCTATACTAGATATCTGTTTTATATCACTTCATAATAAATGTCTAGAAAACCAGAGGCATTTATTCTAAGTACTGAAAGCTAGAAGATAATTGAATTCCATTGAAGCCGTAAGAATTGACGTCCTCTTTTTACAACGGAGATACAACAAAATATGAAGTCACATCAACTATCAGGATTGCTTGCATTTTGATATAACATATAGCATACATGTACATTTTGATATAGGATACATATACATTTTGATATAATGTGTGTATCAAATGTATTACCATGAAATTCTGCTGTCTAGGTCTGTTAATATTTTTCTTAAAAAAACAATTTAAAAAAGAAAGAAAGAAAAAGAGAAACAAATAGTTTTACGGAACTGTCTTTATAAATTGTCAAACTCATTTTTATTGTTATAAAAGTGGTGCCCCAGCATTTTCTAGTATAATCAACTTACAAATAATTTTCATTCCTACCTTACCAACATATGAACCTGTTATATACTTAGGCAATTAAATTGATTTTCTCCAAAAATAAAATCTAATTGATTTGAGGTCTATGATCCYACATACATTTTTCAAGTTGGAGCTSAGATTCTTAAYTTGGGAACCTGTCTTTTTGGGATCAACTRTTATAGCCTTGGTGAAGTAGACTACAGAAATCGTCTTGCTCACTTACATTGTTTGCCAAAGATGATAGTAAAATCCAGTGATTGTTTTCGTACCGTGTTGTWATTATATATGCTGTTCCATATATCYTGAAACCCATGTACTACAATAAGATTTATCAGTATTCTACAGCAAGTGCTCACTAATAACAYTAGAGGTTTACTTGGCAACATGCACACCACAAAGCATTAGAGGCAGAAGAAAATAACTGGTTTTGACATAATGGTAGCCTCTCATCCACAGCTCAGGGAGCATTTCTTTTTGGCCAAGAAGCAGCAGTTTTAATATATTACTGAAGTTTTGGTGGTTTCAAAATTTACAGTTATACTTTATGAGGAGAAAGAAAGGCTCSAAACTCTTCTTTCAACCACTCCTTACATTTTTCCTTATATGAGATAGAAACACATCCTAGCTGTTTAGGGAGATACTGCTGTATGCTAGACAAACTTTCAGGATCATGTCCTATAGTTACTATCTTTGTTTGACTCTCACTGACCTCTAAAAGACTGATGAACTGCTACATTTTCAATATCACATGTGAGAGGAATAACAGATTTGTCTTTACAMACAAGCAGTGGGTCTGCTGGCAGATAAAACTAGCTCTGAGAGATAAAAGAAACAATGGGAAGGATTCCACTGATTGATAAATGGAAAAGAATATATTTGCCTTTACAAAAAAACCCCATAGCTTTGTTGATAAATAAAATTGGATATTGAAAGATGAAAGAAATAATGGGAAAAACCAATRAATTCCATAAGAGTTAAAAATTAAAAGGGGGGTTATATGTTAAAGGGGAATATTTAGGTATTAGGCATTCCAGGAAAGAGAGAAGGACGTGTACCTGGGAARATAGGACAAATATGAGGCTGCATCCACCAAAAATTTATGGGACCCCAGGGGAAATGCCCCATGGCCTCTATCTTTATTCAAATAAACTAAAAGGACTCCTTTGTCTCCATTTTGGACACAAACCTCTGGTGTTTGTTGATTAATTTTCCTAACACATGTAAGACTAAAATAAATCTTTACATATAATTTTGAATTTTGGCCCCAGTTCTGGGGTCTACAATGACAATTTATACAGATTGCTGAGTAGATGCAGAGAGTTATTGATTTCTGCTGGACTCATCAATGCATGGTTGCTGCTGTGACTCACCTAGAGCTGCTTTAAAATAATTAGRTAATTCTGTAAACTGACCTAGTGGTTTCTATACAAGTACTTTGACTTAAGTGCCTCTTACTTGTAATTGTCTGCAATGGGTCAAGCAGAAAATAGATGACTCATGATGGCCACAAAAGGGTCATTAAGAGATAATGCCAGAACTATTAGATCTGATGCCTCTGGCCTCTGCCAACTTATGGAATTGGTTTAGCCTGAAGGGGCGTAAAAGCCTGCCAAACAAAACAGAACAATGAAGCCAYCTTTGTGTTATTCAAAGTAACATTGTCTGGGGCTATGACTTGATATCCAGACTGGAAAGAATCTGCCCAGATGCATACAGATATTTGTTAGTGTGAGTGGAATAGTTTCTGCCTTCTCACGACCTACTGTGCCATGCAATGAGCAGGGACATCTTCAATTACTGTAATTTGGAAAGGCATGCAATTAGAAAACTGGCACATACATTTTTTATTTTTTACCTTGTAGCCTCTATTTTTTTTATAAAGCATCTTGGCATCATCACTATAAAAGCACTTTATTTGATAATAATGTTGGATTGGTAATGAAATTACTTGCCTTTAGATTTGCTAACATTTAGGAAACTGCCATCTTCCCACAAAGTAAAAATTTCCCTGGYTAACACTATCTCTTCATGTTGCCTAATATTTTTTATTTCCTATTTGCCTTCTAAGCATTTTCTGGCTTAATTTATCTTCTACTGCACTCTAAGATACAATATCAAGGAATCAGCTGAGCTACCTGAGAAGGCTGTAAGGGGAAAACAATGGGAATACTTACTGCAAAATGTACACCAAGCCTTTTATTGTCATAAGGTGGGCATACTTGTGGCATTACATTTATGGAAACAATGTGAACATCATCTTGGGTTACTCATGAAAAAGATGACCTAAAAAGGTCTAAATTTGGGGTCCATTAGGTCATGCATGTATTTACAASATTAGGAAACATTTCAGGCAGTGGTCAACAGGAAAGTAGCGTCAGACATAAAATTTCAGACATAAAATTAAGGCCAGAATTAGTTTGCACTTTAAAAAACTACTGTCATCAAACAATTTGGGGCAAGGACATTAAAAATTATTTCCTGGAGTAAGARGGAAACTCAATCAAGGGACCTGGGGGTCCTGGTTTGTGGCAAGCTAAATATGAGTAAGCAGTGCCCTGGCAGCCAGRTGGGTCAGCTCTGTCCTGGGGGGCATCAGGCCCAGCATCACCAGGCAATGGAGGGGATTGTCCTGCCCTGCTCTGCACTGGGGCWGCCTCACCTCGAGTGCTGGGGGCARTTTTGGGCACTACAATATAAGAAAGGCATTAAAATCCTTGTGAGAAAAAGAGGAGGGGCAGACAMTGATTTCTCTGTGYTGACCAGTGACAGGACCTGAGGAAATGACCTGAAGTTGTGWTAACAAAATGTTTGGTTTTAACTGTGACYATCACAGAACTGTTTTAAAAATAAAGGGAAAAGCTATTTTTAGTGTTTTAAAGTGAACCGTGTTCTGTATGCTATGGATTCTGCCACATGTTGGAAGAAAATGGTATACTTTAGTTTCTTCCTTCTTGAGTAATTTTCTTCATGAAAAAAGTGGAGGACATGATCTGAAACAGGTCTGGAAACTCTTATTCTCTTATCTTAAAGATACTTGACAGATCAATTCTAAATATGTGAACAGGATTAAATAAAGAGTATTTTAGACTACAGGCTTAGACACATTATCAACATATTAGCTATAGATGCATTTKTGTTTGTAATCTCTTTCCAGTTGAAATGGTTTTCTGTTCCAGGATCCTCGGGTATTAAAGTGTTGTTTCCTAAAGCAAGGCATTAGGAAAAAACAACATTAAAACAAACAACCCAGAGTTTAAAGACCCCTGGTTCATGCTCCAAGTGAAGTTACTGCTGAAAAATATTAGCAAACAGTGTCATAAGTTACTGCTGAAAAATATTAGCAAACAGTCATCAGTTTAAATAGCTGTAGGAAAATGCTTTCATGAAAATATCATCGCTTAAGTCCTAGGGCCCAGGGACTATTTGAGAGAGCACACACAAACCAGAGACATTGCCTGGAGAGATTCTGAAAGCATGAGACTTGCAGCTCTTTTTTTAAGGAACTTAAAACCTTCATCTGGCCATTCAGTACTGGAATTCAGCAAAACATAAGAAAGCACACAGTTTTTGAATTAGAGCGTCTTAAGTTTCCTTTTACAACCCACAYACATTTTTCTGATTACATGTTCACACAAACTTTAAAATCTGAAACAAAACATTAGAAATAAGATGAATAACACTAATTTTGTGGCTTCATTTGGTCTCAGGTTGTCACAGATGGTCTCAGATTAATATTTTGCCTTCAGCAAACTTCACAAACAAGTCAATACTTTGCAGGGTTGATTCAACATAGATAAATACATCTGTAACCTGAGGGAAAAATTACTTAACATATACAAAAAAGTATCAGAACTCACAAAAGAAAATGCTGTCTCATTGACAACACTTTTACATATTGTGTACATTTTAAAAATCAAGAATTATGATTCATAGTTTTAGAGAGARCATCAATCATTTTATCTGTTTGTACTGAAACACACTTTATCTTCCCCCTTGCCCTCCCCTTTCCTTTTTTAAGCACTATTCAGAATATAACAATGTGTAATTGAACCAMTCTAAACTGAATGTAGCATCTTTTCAAAAATGTGAATGGTAATACTGAMACTACTGAAGCCATCTCATAAAACTTGTGGGTGAATAGAACTGAGAGCTGACAGATGTATGAGGCAAAAATATGGAAGAATCATGATAGCAATATAATAAATAAAATTAGTCTAATTAAAACATTACCATATAGTAAAACACAGAATATTTTATTCAGGTCACAGAGACAGGAATCACAGTATTAAAGCTTAACATTAAACATCAAAGAATTTATAAAAAGACCCTATTCTGCTCCTCTCATGCATCAATTGAATGAAGACTGCCCACGTTCCCAAGCCCAGGGTTAAACGCTATCTATCATAAAGCTGGGGAATCATAAAAATAACTTTACAATTAGAAAACAAAAGGGATCTTATGCTAGTTTATTTATTAATCCTCTCACCTGGGGCATGGGAGTTCAAGAAAGATGTCCCCCTGAACTAGCCTTACACTGATTTTCTCTCATCTCTACTCGGTGTTGTGAAGCCAGTGTTTTTTTTTCCCATAAAATAATGGAAGGGAAGACAGAAACCTCCCTCACTGAGGTTAGAAAGGATCAGATTAACACACATCTTTTTGTGAAGGACAGAGTAACAGGCCTGCCTTCCTCTGAGCAGCTTGTACCCATGGACTACAGACTTCTCATGAGCCTGCTCATGCAAATCCTCTCAGCAGCCAATGGCAAGGGGTGAAAGACCAATTTAAACAGTCATCCATCCTCTTTGCAAYACAGCCACCATACTGTATTTGATTTAAGTTTCGCCAAATTTAYGTGGTTACTATTGAGCAGTCTGACATTTTATGTATCAGGAGTTTTTKGGGTTTCTTCTACAGAAACAGCTCATAGCTCATAGTTTAAAGACAACACTGAATATATATGTAAACTTAAAATCCAGTGTTCCTGTTTATTMAAACAAATGTTGCTTTGCACAAATTTTCAGTAACTTAGATAACTCCCTGACCCCTGGCTGAAGTTGATATTTGACAATAACTTTTTTTTTATTTTGTTTATTTTTTTTTATTTTTACTTCTCTTTTTAAAAGTCCTTGAAGGTGATCACAGAGCAGTCAAAATAAATGGACTTACAGTATTTCATTTATACACAGGGGAAAAAAAGGACAYTACATTGATTCATTGAGCTTCACCYGTTCATATTTAGAAAGAAAACAGAACAACAAAAAAGTTCCCTACCCACTGAAAATTTAAAAGTCTTTATAGTGTTATTTGTGTTCTAAAAGCTCTGTTCACATAAAGTCAGAATGGGCTTTGAAAAATGTGATTTCTCTGGATCAAGCAAAAAGTACATAGAATATAATATATAGACAAATACAGACTTTTTCACTGGAGTTCTGTCCCAACCAGAAATATAATTCAACTGCAGGTTTTAAAAAAATCAYTCAGAAATAAACTGTCTGATTGCAAAGATGGAACAAGACTTGATAAATGCTAGAGATATTTTACCTCTGGAAAACCATAAAGAAAAGGTTTCCTATGAGCCTTTCATTCTTTCTCCTTTGCCCTTTTCAGGGCTTTTTATTTTCCTCTATTTAGTCATGGCTGGAAGTCAAAAGATGTGGAAAGGGTAGAACTGGCATATAAATCCTCTAAYCTGCCTCCAAGAAAAAGAATCTGCATCCAAATATGCATCTTTAGCCTGACACCTTTTGGAGCTGTCTCACAGAAAGCTAACTCTTAAAATGACAGCTCATTTCTCTGTCYCTCCCCTTCCCCATAATGTAGGGAAAAAAAAAGAAAAGAAAAAGTCCTAGATTATGATCTGGGTGATAAACGGACCTGTTCTATACCCCATCCTCATTACTGATGAGCTGAGARCTGATCACAAGACTGGAAGAGCAAGCATCTCCATGATATACTAGCTTTATACAGGATGCCTGTGAGTCACCAGTGTGATGTAGTCACAGAAATAACTCATGCTACCAGTCACAGTCTTTGCAGACAGTGACAAATATCATGGCCATAGGGCAGGACATAAGGGAGATCATATCTGGACCATGGCATAAGGTGCAGGAGTAGTCACAGTCTGGGAAAAAGGTAAAATTCGGGGATGATTTAGAGTAAGACTGCATCCCATTAAGATGGTGTGGAAACAAGCCAGGGAGCCTGATTAGCGAATGTCTGCACTGAGCAATGAAGAAGAGCAGTGCTGAAAGCCCTGAGCTGCCATGGACTTTATCTGCTCTAGAAGCAGTACATCACAGTGTGGTGCTGATGGGCTGTATTTATTACCTCAAAGTGCATTAAAGTGGATGAACTGCTTCTGGCCCTGAGCTGGTCTTGCTGCAGCACAACAGGTAGACAGATCAGCTGGAGTCAGCAATAGCTCAGGATTCTCTGCACCAAATTTCACTGCACTGCATCGACATCTTCTGTATGAGCTTGGTTTGTGCATTCAGGCACAATGAAAGCTGTCAGGGCATATGATTGCTTGCTATAAATATATCAAGGAGAGGAGGGGAAATGGGGGACTGACACTAGGGCTGGMAAAAATATTTAAATTAGTGGATAACACTGGCATGAAGTCAAATAGATATAAACTAGTTACAAATAGGTTTAGGCTGGAAAATGGAAGGTAGTTTCAAACCATCAGAGCAGTGAGATTTCAGAAGGCTTTCCAACAAGAGGAAGAGGGCCAAAAAATCTAATTACTTTTAAGATTACTTTTAAGAAAGGGGCTATATGACACTGCTGCCTGAGGAAACTGGATAAGGTTCAGTACCTCAGGCAGTTCTTCCTAAATTCTTATTCCTCTGGACACTTTCCAGCTATCTCAGGAGCTCCTTGGTCTTCGAAGTAGTCACAAGGTTGCTCTAATCTTCTCATACAGCTCAGATCTCTCTAATACTGCACCAGCACTGGGACCCTCAAACTTCCTGTCAGGGAAGAGAGCTGTGCATGCCTGTGTGGAACTGCTTGCAGCCGCATGAACCACCCAGACATGAGTTCTCATTTTGCTTTTGAGTTTCCATGTTAAGTACAGCCTGAGCYCCTGATTCTTGTGAAATGATGAAAGGCCTCAACTTCACACTTCTTTAAATTATTTGTCTTCTGGTGTGAAGAGAACCAAAGTTGTTTGTGATCTAGCCCCAGTTGGAGTCTTTGCTGCACTTGGTGGAACTGCAGTGCAAAGACCACTATCTCRCTTCCAGGCCTCAGTTAAGGGGTTTGACCTTTCTGAGACCTTTTGTCTTCCCTCACTGGAATCTTGAAGCAAAATAAGAAAAAGAATAAAGACATCTAGCTAAAAGGATTTTGTATCTGTTCAAAAGAGAAAGGTTAGAGTTTGGATCTGTCTGGGTAAGAACTTCCCTTCTGGTTTCTTCACTGCAGATCATGGTACTTGATGGAGCTTTATTTTTCAAACACATTTTAAAGCCCCTGTTTCCAGAAATAGCTTCACATGACAATCTCAGCATCTAGTAAAAATCTTTCTAATCCTCTACCTTGTAGCAAAAAAAAAAAAAAAAAAGTCTTAGGAAGTTTCAGGTTGTACCATATGTAACCCAGAAAAACAAAACCACTACTGTTTTCTATGCTCACAATTCTGCAAGACTAAACCAGGGAGTATGGAGTGGCAGTGCTTCCACACACCCTCTTCCAGCTGGTGCTGCTTTTATGCTGTGCACTTTAGGAAAAAGAATACATCTCTGCTTATGGCCTCAAGTTTTAAATCATYTCCAGACTTGTGAGGAAGCATTTTTAGGCTAGTAAAATCTTGCTCTCACAGTGTTAAGGAGTCCTGAGCCAGGTCTGGTTGAATTCCATGCTGTATGTGATATGGAAGAAAAGGCTGGGAAAAAAAATCTGCTAAAAGGGGTGAGAAGAGTGTGCATGCAAAGTACRCGAAGTACATAGCCAACAAATGCCAATACTTGCTGTAGGGTGAAATTCTTCCCTTTTATGAACAAATATACAGCAGTAACAACTATAGCAGAGAATAAATTATTTTGCTTTCTTGGTTAGAAAATTAAAAGGATATAATTTGCAATTCATAAAGCAGTTTGTGTTTGAAGAATACTTAAAAATACTAGTTTGATAGGTAAATGTAAGAATAACTTCTGTCAAAWTTTTGAAAAATAAACACTAGACAACTACAAATTTGTCATTGAAAAGACACAAATACTATATTTTTGTTAACTGTTATTGGTYGGATGCACAGGTAAATAGATCATAATTAATTTCAAATGTTGCAAGAACAAACTGTTGTATGGCTTGGAGTAAAAGTATACTAGCTGTGGAATGTARGAAACATGAATTTAAAGAATCTTATTTGAGGACTATATATTAGGAAAATTTGATTACAAGAGTTTTCATTCGAGGCCAAAACCTGTGGGGAAGATATAAGAGATGTGAGACTGAAAATGATAATTCAGAAGAAGATAGGTATTTCCAGAACAAACAAACCTTTCAGTCCTATGTGATTCCATGCTCTTAATACAAAATATAGTTTTGTGTTWATGGGCAAGTGAAAATGGTGGCTATAAGAGAACTCCTGTACATTTGGAATATACCTACTTCCAAGGTATTCCTAACTGTAATATTCTATGCTTCTCTTGATTTCTTTTTTTAAAGACCTCACTCCTCTCATTTTTTTCTGCCCTTTCACTTCAATGTGGTATAAAAACAAACTTGAGACTCAGGTCTGATGCAGCAGAGCTAAGTATGTTTGCTAATTCAAAACAGCCTAATCACTTCAGGGAATGAGGACTGAGAATTTTTTTAACACAAAGTATTCATCWCACTTAAAATTAGTTAATCTTTTCTCCTTCTCTTCAAGATGCTGARAGGGCTGGGGTCACCAAAGAACATTTCCTTGGGTAGAGAGCTGAGGAAGGCAACCCCAGCCTCAGGGCCAAGAAAGCCTCAGGGARTGCTTTTGGAAGGGCTGAGAGAGAAAGGTGACAGCAGCACTGTTGTAAGGGAGCTTACCTGGCCTTCCCACACTGGGAGCACAAAAAAGGCATAAAAAATGTATATGTGAGATGACCTCCACCCTAAATTGCCAAAAAGGTTCAAAGGTGTCTAAGTGGGGACTGCTCATCTTCCAGCATGTCTTCCTTCAGTCAGGGAAAAAGACAAACAAAATTAAACTTTTTGGTTTCAAAGATACCTTCGGGCACTGCAATATTGGGCCCATTTCAACCAACTAAGCACTTAAATGTCAATGGTAAAACAATCTGGTGGCTGGGTGATAGTTGCAGATTGAGCTTCATAGCTGGGGGACAGTGGGATATTTCCAAAATCCTAGTGAGGCATTATGAGGGTGACAGGCCTTGCAGAAATGATCATACAAGGAAGGAATGCTCACTATTTCTATTAAATAAACAGTTGTTGAGAAATCGTTTTACCACCCCAGGWTTTTCAAATATTTTCTTGGTTTCTTAGGCTTGGCTTTCAATGATATAAAACTCATACACCGTATGACTGAATGCAAAAGATTAGTTAAAAAAGTATTTATTTTCTATTTTTTCTTCTATGTTCCATTACAAAAAGAAGCATAACAAAAACAAAACAGAAGATAGCATTTTATTAGTGGTACATTAATGAGCTTAAACAACTAGGTGACTTATGCTTGTCACAAATACATTTTACCAACAATCACAAAACCTTAACTAAAAATGAAATAAATAATTTGAATAGCTTTTCTTAATTTTTTAATATTTATAAAATATATAGCACTTTCTATTACATTTTTCAGTCATTTTAATCCATAACAAATTAAAATTTATGACATATATTGCAAATATGCTAAAGGGATAAGAATAATTAAAAAAACCCCTAAGTTCCTGGAGGTATGAAATAATAAATCTGTTAATGTTTATCAATTTATTATCATATATATCCAGATTGTGCATACCCTGCAAAAATAGCCATTTCTTCAACTAATATACATATGTTTCTTTATAGTATTGTAAGTTTTTTAAATATAAAGCTTCATGGATGTATGCTTCTGTTTTACAGTTGTGCCTAATATGTAACTTTCATTATTATATATTGAATATATTCCATTAGTATATACTAATATATAGACACATGCACACACACACACACACTCCCCTCCCCACACACATACATACACACAGCACTATATATTAGTATATACTGAATAGCAAAAGAATTTCTACAACAGATAGCTGGGATTCCTGTGGAGAAAAAAAGTTGTTGAAAGTGGAAGGCATGTATACCATGGCATGGAAAAAAGAGACAAGGAAATGTAAATGAAAGCATTTGTTTTACATCATTCAATATATTTCAATAGATTATGCAAKGTACTGTAATAATGTACAGCAATCTGAACAGAAATTTCTTTTTATTCTAGTATTCCAATGTTTTTTCTTTATGATTCCAAGAGGATATGAACCAATGTCTCTGCTAAACTTCCTTAAAATGGAGCCAAGCAAGTAGAAATGTGTTGACATTATAGAACTTATTCCAGGAAAATAAAATAATTCCATTTTACAACCCTCCAAGTCAGGAAAGCACTTAAGCACAGATATGACTTTATTTGCTATAACCTGAAAGTTAMTCGCACACTCAAACACTCTTATGCTCTTGCCATAACCCTTAATATTATCCCCTGGCTGTGTACAAGGTTTAGAGGCTCCATTTTGTAGCTAAGTAGTTTTGCATCTCTCTGAGCAAGGGGAGTGAGGGAACATGGAAGTGTGCCTGTGGACCCCAGAGCCAATATTCGGGTGTGTGATTGTGGCAGATGGGGAAAAAGATGCAGCAGGGAGAGGAGCTGCCCAGCATGGGGGAGCCTGCTTGCAGCCAATACTGTTCTGGTGTGGTGAGGGAAAAAGTGATGCAGATTAACCTGCCTGTATAGCATCAGCCTTTTTCAGCTTCATTCTGCCCCTTGCTGCAGCACAGCATCCCCCTTCAGGCACTGAACTCCAGGGGGCTACACTGTGAACTCAGCTTTTTAGTTTTTTCTCCATGGTGCACAAGCAACAGTGGCCACAGCCACAGAAATAGCTGGCAGCAGGACCTGKCAGCCTTGCTGATAGCATCTCAGAGGGTGTTTTTACTCTGGACACATTTCAGCTGGGCTGCATGGTCTGAAAGCCAATCAGGACCTGGAACTGGGATGCTTGCTCAGTGCCATCCTGAAAGAAACAGCTCATGTGCTTAACAACTGCTCTGTGATAAGAATTGCACGAGTGGCTGTAAGCAGGAGCCTGGCTTAAAAAGCACATTCCTGATAAATTGAAAACACTACAGTAGAAGCAGAAYTAGTGGAACTTTAGTTCCTTAGAGAAACAGAGAGAAAGGGAGACACATCCATGTGTACAGGATCTTAAGCTATATTTCCACCTTGTGTTTCCCTTTTGAAGTGCCTGAAGCACAACCTCAGGCCTCTATGACAGGTGCATAAGTTTTGGGAACTTGAGTGAGTCTTTCATGTTTCCCATCATACTGAACTGGTCAGAGGTGTAAGTCTTAAGCTCAGACACATAACTGCCTGAGACAGAACTTTTCAAAATCAGCTTTAACTTTTTTTCAGACAGAAGTTTTAGRCTTTTTCAGAGACCAAACCACCACATAAAGAAAAAAAAAGTCAAATGCAGGCCTTAGTGTTTTCAGTGTTAATAAAATTTCAAAAAGCTTTCTTGGAATTGCCAAGAAAGAATGAAAACTGATCTRAATTTCTAAGGGCACCAGTTGTACATTCTCAAGATCTCAAGCCTTTTTAAACATTTTGTCTGATACAAGAAACATCTTAAGGCATTGAATAAACCAAATAAAAAATTAAAGTAACAAGCTGCAGTGTTTAAAACTACGTTTAACCGTGCACTTTGAGGTGTTCTGATAAGTCTCCACATTTAAAATAAATAAATAAATTTATTTTATTCTATATTGTGGAATATAGAACTAATTTAGAAAACAAGATTTTTCATTATTCTTTTCTAAAAGCATATTGATGCTGCATATTATTGGTTTGCATTCCTGATAATTCTAGTTTTAACASACAAAACTTTAAATGACTGGTTTAAAACAATAGCCCAATTACAACTAGCTCTTCTCCACAAAGTTCTTGATGCACTTAATTAACATAATAAAATGGCCAACAGCTAAAAAATATGCTGATTTTTATTTCAAAGGTACCTTTGTGCTACTGGAATGCAAAGCTCTTTTGAAAATCTGTAACTGTTATTTTTTAAAAACTGTTATTTTTTAAATCATTTTAGAAAATGATACATATTCATTTACTGATGAGATMAAGAAAAAATGTATTCAAATTGGTAACACTTTCATAATAAAACTATGCTAGCCCTATAACCTGGTATATGATTAGTTCTGTGATGATCAGCTAATATAAAATTCCCATCATAAAGCAAATCAAATCAATGCAAATATATTTAGTTATACTTAAGGGTACATGTTTTTGGTATACTATATAACATCACCTCAATAGGCACAGTACTATAAGGAATTTTCTTTATTAAACTTGCTTGAAAATATCAAGAAGAGAACAAATTACATATTATGTTACGATTAGCTTGTTTACTCTTTCTTGTTAAAATATTTGCTTTCACCTGCATACAGATTTTTAGCAAAAGCTGATGGCTCATTATAATTCTGTTTCTTTCATTGTCAGGGGGCTGTGCTGACTAACAAAACACTKGTATTCATTCTATGTTATGTGTGAAATGACAGGCTGCAACATAAAGCTTGAGTTTTGACTATGCTTTAAAGGTAGGTATTTAAATGCAAAATGTAGCCATTTAATATGTTTTTAAATTTTATTTTGGTATTTCAGGATTAATTATAACACAGAATTTGAAATTTTGCCTCTTTGGTTCAAGACTGACTTTCTGACCAAGTTGCTCTACAAGGGCAAGCAAGGTCGGATGCGGAGGCACCTCTGAATTCTGTGAGGGCACTGCACAAACACCTGCTGCATTTACAAATCAACACTGACCTGCAGTCACAGCTATAATATTTTMTATTCTCTCAATAGCACTTTTCTTCTTGAAAATAAAAGTATTTATGAATCCCCACCAGTTTACCTC
This sequence comes from Alauda arvensis, assembly GCA_902810485.1. Lineage (NCBI taxonomy): Eukaryota > Metazoa > Chordata > Aves > Passeriformes > Alaudidae > Alauda > Alauda arvensis. Next base: position 161,932 of record CADDXX010000448.1, read on the forward strand.
CTTAGAAAAACAACAACAAAAACAACAACAACAAAAAATTTAGAGGCTAATGTTTTTCTTAAATGTTTTGTATTTAATGCCCAGTTGCAAAAGTCTCAGTGATGAATGCAGGTGTTCTACAAACAGAATTCTTGACAGAGATCTTCAGGATACCCTGGTAGAGTCCCAAAAGTTCATGCCATTAACTCCATTCTGCACAATGAGTGTTCTTGTTTAAATTCTTTKTGGGGAGCTTTCATATAATGCAATTCCTTTGTCTACAGAAAATTGCAATAACATACTTTGTGCTGGTYTGGGTAAATGTTGCACTCATTCAAATGTGTCTCTTAAACACCCCTCAGATTCAGTGATGCAACTGCACATCACATGAACAGTTAAAGGAAAAACATTTGACTGGCAGCTGACCAGTTTCAGATTCTGCTGTTTCCAGCAGAGGTGGTAGCACATGGCCACAYTGTTGTGACAGCTGAATGCCACAGCAATGCGCTGAAATGGAGGAGATTATTTGGGAGCACTGAGAACTGTCATTAAAAGAGATCAGGCTTTTCTTTTCAGCACTGCCAACACTTTGACAAAATTTGTGTTTCCAGTAAATGCTTTCTAGACAAGGGCAGTGCCTGAGTTACCGTTGTTAAACCTCTTAAACTGTTATATCTTTAGATTCAAAATATCTGGGGTTTGTGTCCCAAGCTTGAGATCCTGTGGACAGCCATGGTAGTTTTATCTGTCCTTCAGATGTGACCCCCTTATTTAGGGACCATTCTTATAGAAAAGTTCATTACAGTGTCTGTGAAAATATTGGATTTTGATGACAGTTAGAGTATTTAATAGCTGTATTGTTACATCATTCCACTGAATTTAGGATAGGAAATAAATGTCTAGCCCTTGGAGGAGTACTAACAGGATGTATGTGTGTATACCAGAAGGTATTTGAAAGTGATAAAAGAGTTCCCCTTCCCCAAATAGTTTCAGATTATTTGGAACTATCAAATCACATTAGATCAGTTATACATGAAAACAATGTAACTCTCATTCAGTAAATCTAAATATTTCTAATGCAAAGTGAAAAACAGTCATGATTTGCTCCTACATGTCATTCTTTTGTTCCTGCTTTTCATTTTGAGTTGTTCCTGTTTGGATAAGCTCTCCTCTGGCTTGACTTTTGAAGTATTAATCATCTTAACACATAGAAAGGGATGTGATAGAATTAGTCTTTCTGCTAGACAATGATGACAGTGGCCTTTATAGCACTGTAAGCGCTACTAACAAGTCTAAATGGTGAGGAAAAAAAAGATAGTTTTGATTTCAGTACAATAAATAGAAAACGCAAAAGCTACTGAAAATGCGTATCTTTTTTTCCATCATCTTGACTGGTGTGCGTGTCATAATGCAAAATTAAATTATTTTATAAAATTGCAATTAAACAAAGTTATTAATTTTAAATTTGCAAGTCCTTTATATTTCATCATTACATGATACTCTGAGACTAGTACTTGATCCACAGTGATGCAATGGTCTTAAAAAACAAATAAATTAAACATTCTGTAATGTATTCTTTATAGATTATTCAATTTATTCCTGCATTTTACTATCTATATCTATATATATAATAACTTATTAAGGATTCAAAGGTTAAAATAATTTTCCAATGTAAAATGTCTATTTTTTGAGAGTTTAAATGGAACATAAGTTCTACCTATGATGTGAAATCAAGGCTAACCATGGAAACAATGTATTAGGTGGGTTGTCTGAAACTATTTAAAAATCTTGTGAACATTAGATTTACAGTATTTAATCGTTAAGAAAAAAAAGAAAATAAATAAATGACACTTTTTTTTACTTGCACTTAATTTATAATTAAAATTCAATTMACGTGCTATTATTTTTACTTGAAGAAGAGGGACTTGTCCATGAAAAAGTGTTTTTTTCTTTTTGTGGCTTCTTTGTTTTGTTTTTAATGYATCAGATCAGTATGGCTATATGTTTGTTGTTGTTACTGTTAGATGAAGAGAACAAAATGGAAAAAGTAGCATGACTCCATGTATGAACACAAGAATGGATTTACAAGAGTGCTTAAAGTGCTTTCTTATTTGAGGAGGTACTTACACAAATGTCCTTTCATGCTTATCTCCTTTTTCACCAYGTACTATATGCTTGCTCTCATTTATAATATACTGATAGGGCATTATGTTCATACTCAGAGTTTAGTATCYTGTCATTAAAAACATCTGAAAAGAGGAAAATGACAATTCTATTTGTGTATTATTACAGCAATTTGAAAATTTTATTAAATACTCAAGTGCTTCATTTCGCCATTTATTCCTTTGCTTCCAATGCTGCTTAAAGCACTATGTAAGTACAAACAGATAATACTAAAAGCATATCCATCCTATTCTGGGGTTTTGACTAGGATTATTTACTGATGACTTGCAAAACCRAGATGAAATTAGGATCCCACGTGACCATTTATCTGCTGATGCCGCAAGATGTCTTGCCTCCAGGATTGGTTTCCACATACATGGTTCACCAAAGGTCTAAATCTTATGAATATTTTTACATTTTTATGTCTCCTTGTTAAGTGGCAGTGCTGTCATGGGGGATGTCAAGTAGTATACTTTAATTTGCCAGTACCAGAAGTTGTGGGAGCAGCAGAAGCTGTGGCTTGGCTGCCTACAAACAAAGGGTCCAAACAAGCCACTTTGGCTGCAAAGAATGAGTGGATACAGTGAAGGACTGCAAACAGGTTAGAAAACTCCAGCTCCTGGAAGTGAAAAAAAAAAAAAAAAAAGATTAAACATGAAACAGAAGAACAGCCCACAAACATATAACCAGGAATGAACCTCTACTGCAATTGCAACAATTGCAATAGTTTAATGTAATTCTGCTAACGTGCCTTACAATTCTCCATTATAGGGACTTAGACACTGAAAATGGAACATTCAGTAAATAATTGCTTGGAGGCTAAGACAGGCAAATTTCTGGATTAAGTGCCTCCATAGAAATATGAGATCCTACTAGGTAAATGGGAAAGAAAGTGACACTATGTAATTCTTATTTTGCCTGAGGTTAACACAARTCTGGCACTTTTGCAGGTTAATTTAGACAGAAACTTTATGTCTGCACTGCAACAGTCGGCACACCTCTGGACTACTACTATTTAAATAATGTACCCACAAAAAGGAGTGAGTTCCACATGTATTGCATTTGTTCATCATGCCTCCTTACACTATTAAACAGCTACTTTCTTATCTGATTCTTTAGTGTAGATATATTTTTAAAAAGAGGATAKATTTTCAAAGTGTGCTACTATCACACAGTGGTAATTCAGATTTGTTATTGGGCAAAAAATGGAACATATTCCATGTTTTAAATTTTTTAGGAATATTATACAAATTCCTTTTTCTTCTGCTTTAATTTATATTTCTTTATAACCCCTTAAGAATGTGATTAGACTAGCTGGGACTTTTTTAGACACCACTAGAGAGGAAATAAATAAAAACTATATTTTTTTCATATATAAATGTGCTACTTTATGTCTAATTTACTTTWTCTGATCAAGTTTTTTATCTTATCTTCACTATGTGTTTTTGAAGCTGGTATAATTGGTAAATATCTGTTGTATTTGAAAACAGTTACTGAGGTACTTCAATACATCCAAGTCTAAGGAAAGTAGTACAGAGTTTACATCTTTCTGCTTTGATTCACTGCCCATACAGATTTTTTACTGTGACATGAAACCAATAATTGAWATCTGTGGTATATTTTACTTGTCATACTGCCTAGCATTGATATTTCCAGGCTATGTAGTGCCAGGGTTTTGCTCTTTTGTCTAGGAAAATATTGACAATATTTTAAATTCAACAAAAATTGCTAAGTCTCTCAAAATGATATCAAACTCTGGTTTTCTGCCTTTTGAAATTTCCCAGAAGACACTGCTTCACAGAATACACRTAGGCATTCACAAATCCCTCATGGGTGAGGGATAACAGCATGAAAGCAGACATCTGGATGTGCAGAGTGTCCAGTGATGTACTGAATGGGTGAAACTTTGTTCAGGTCTCCTACAGTCTCAGCARATATCCTTCAGACATGCTCAGAAATAAATTGATAACATCCCATGAGGTTCTTTAAACTCCCCTGACGACCAATTCCCAATAAGGAAGATAAAATTAATGCCAAGTTTCACAAACTTGCCAGCTGTGTTCATATAAAAAAAAAATCCATTTAGAGACATTCTCAGTTTTAAACCTGGAGAGAAGGGCAATTTTATCACTATGTCAAAGTGGATTTTTTCCTCCCTCAAATTTCAAAATAAGAAAATTTATCATAAATAACAAAAAAAAAAATGGACATTCAAAGATGAGGAAACAAAGAATTATGGAAACTRTTTCAGAATAATAACTATGAGTCAYTGGAATTTAGTTGCTTTTCAGCCAACTTCATTTTATTAATATATTTATTTACCCTTTTAGCACTATAAAAAAACACCTGAAGCTTAAGATAAGGGAATAAATATTTAGTGGAACCATGAATTATTTTAAATATCAACTGCATGCATTATCTSTAGAAAGACTACATTTCCCCCTATGTCTCAACAAGATAACCMCATTAAAACAAATATTACAGTTTGAGAATTGTTCAAGTTAATTAGGTAACGCTGCAAGCTGAACATTGTTACTATCATAATTACAGCTACTGGACACTGAATTTTCACAGCACATGAGTATAATTATTACCAGGAGTTATCACAGGTTTTTCTGCAATAGTAACACATCAGGAATATCCACTGCTCAATTGACCATCAAGGGAAATGGGTGAGGCAACAGAACAGCCTCTGAAGGTCCCACTTGTTAACTATTATCAATAGTAAYCACACAACATGGAAATTACCTTGACTGCAAAGAAGAGCACTAAGAAGTCAGCAAATGCTCAGTTATTATTTGCAATGAAACACTATTTCTATTTCAGTGAAGACATGCATTTTTAACTGGATATTAAAGCAATGTGAAGCGCAGTAGGCTGATTGGTATGTGGCAAGTACATACAAGATTAATGGCTGCARTTCAGTTCCCAGAAGCTTGATTGATGGGAACAGGATCTATCAGGAACAATACTYTTCATTCAGATTAGCCTAATCACARGAAACCTTAACAAACAGATATGACTCCATGTAGAGCTGCTGACAGAYACAACATGCCCTCACTTCTGCTGGGAACTTGCACTTGTACGTATCTGCAGGTTGGCACTACTGTCAGCAGATAGAGGGGAACCCAYAGGCTCTTGTGCACGCCCAGCCACCCTGGTTGTTTCTATACACACTTTGTCCTCAAGTGTATTTTTGTCTGAATACCATTTCCTCTAGGCAGGGTAAGCGTGTATTGCACACACAGTCCAGATGAAGTCTCAAGTGAATGAACAGACAAACCCTAAGAAACCTGAAAAAAGATGCAGCTAAGCCATTGAAGTTGATACCAGTAGGGAAAGCCACATGCTATAAATCCTCCAAAAAGTAAAGAAATCTTAATTTAAGCCACACCTACTTGTCCATGCACAAGTACACAATTTACTATTATTACAATTTCCAGACTGTTTCCTGTACACGTCACCTAAGACCCTATTTCCCAGGAGTATCAGTGTACCCTCTGGTCTTCAAATTCTCTTTCTAAGCTACCTYTTGATTGAACTGCTCTCACCCTACAATGCTGTCATTGTACCAGACACTTCCAGATTATTAACCTGAACATTTGCAGTTCCTGCTGAGGACAATATAAGTGGGCAAAAAGGCATGAGAGAAAGATGCAGTCATTAAGAAGGCCAGAAATATATTGGAATTCTAGTAGCCTTTCACAAAGGAAGTCTGGATTGAAAAGACACAGAAGGAAAGAAAAAACAGAGAGTTTCCCCAAAAGAAAACAAACAAACCCCAGCAATCTCTTATTACATTGTATGATACATAGATTATGTAGTATGATACAACTAGAGAAATTATACATTTACAAAATSCAGCAACTGTATGCTTGGAAGTACCCATGGTATATTTTTTAAAAAGTCTTCTCTTTCATCCATATATAAACTGGTCATATGAGAAGATATTTGTTCATCAAAAGTGGAGTTACATGGTGTCTCTGTATTTGCATAGAATCTGATCTAAAATATAGATATTAGACAAATAATCCATGTGCAAGACATGGAGAAAGTAAAACTGAACCAACACAAGTCAGAAATCTGAACTCAAAAATCAGTAACTGCAACTGAGCAATCACTCCATAAAAATCTTAAGGATGTGTACTTATAACCCAGTTAAAAATGATATCTAAATGTGGAGAGCACTGTGATGCTCACAGAAAAACTCTCAAGGCTAAGAACAAGGATTAATTCAAAATTGGGTTTTGGAGWACAGACTTGAAATGAGCAGAAATGTCAGTTCAGAAAATGATACAAGCACCCATCAAGTCACCTTGCAACATTAGAAAGTGGGTATTTTGTTCACAGAAATGTGATCAGTAGTCATTCAAGATATTTAGATTAGATTTCTATACAAGATAATTTCAAGTACAAATTAATKGGCATTAATTAACACTAAGGTAGTATTAATTAATAATGAGAATAATGTGAAATCCTTGAAGTTAGATTTCTTCCTTTGCTGATACCRTATCTTTGGTTTTCCATATTCAAATAGATGAAGACAATTGACTGGACCATCATCTTGATAAACCTTTTTTTGTACCCACTTCAGTTTTGTACTGCTCAKCTTAGGAGTTCAGCTAATCTGTGAACAAAAGCTCACTTGATGCAGGACAGCAGTGTGGCCTTGCCTGAGTTTTTCTGAGAGAACTATCGTGCAGCAAGTTGGGGGAGGTGAAACCACAGACTGAAGTGTAGCTTTTGAGTCATGCATGTTTTACCAAGCACAGAGACCCTCAGTTTCCAGTTTGGTGAAAATTCAATAATGTAATAAAATGCTGATTTTTATACATATCACTTACTCCTATATTTGGAGGCATATGCCTATATCTCGATACAGGAACTCTCAAAGGTTTAAGGTACTCTTTTGTCAGGAAAGTCTAATACTTAGGTGAAATTGAAGATTACAGCACTCTGAGTTTATTACAGWCCTTAGATTGAGTTTCACCTCTGGAAGCTGCTGTGATACTATTGAGATACCYATTAAACTACAGCTAAACAAACAGGTGAACAGATAAGTAACTAGTTAAGAAGGTATAAGTGAATCTCTTTTGAGACTTATATATGCAGAGAAAGCTTTGCCCTTCTGTGCTTGGTTTTCTTTAACCCAAGCCAAACAKCTCAATAAGAACAAGTACAGGAAGACATTTACTCCACATTCTGTCAAGCTGACAGCTCCATTTTGTAGCTCTCACTYGTAAAAATTTTGTCTCACTGAGCAAACTTGTGCAATATCTCCTGCTGAGTGACAACTGGGAAATAACCTACAAATTGGAATGTCTAAGGGGGTATCAGTGATTAATGTTGTCCTTAAGTGGTTTTCTTTTCAGAAACTACTTGGACCTTGCCATAGATACCTTTCAATATRGGTGTTTGCTTTAAGGCACCCTGCAATAGAACCATTGGTACCACCTATGATAATTATTATTGAAATTTTTAGACTGGAACTGCTTAAATCCATGAGGAAACACTTCTTTTATTCTACTTTATATATTTTTATGTAACATGATTTAACTTAAAGAGAAGCCAAAGAAAAGCATGAGTACAATGTGTCTACAGAAAAAAAACCAAAACAACTAACTGATGAATGTATGTGGCACTGGACTTTATCCCAAAATGCATTTTTCCTAGATTTTTCTAGCACTAAAACTGATATCTCTGTATATTCCACCAGAATGCAGAGGAGATCCTGGACAATTATGAAGATAGTATTGGTAAAATTTAAAATGTTGATGCATACCTATTTTTTTTTTCCAAGCTATGTATATCTACAAGTTGGAACACATTTCTAGAATAATTACAAATTTATCCAAGTTTGGATGAAAATTAAATAGCTGAGCATTTTGACATTCTTGATTCTACAGATCATGAGTAAGTGTTCTAGAGTTAAAGGGTATTATCACAAAGGTTCAACATGCCATAATCACACACATCTGGGAAAGCATGAGATGCACAAAATGTTCTGCATTATAAATGAAGGAAGATAGGAAGAATTTGGATTTCCATAACTCATATTCTTCTGTGAAGCTATTATATAGAATCATATAATCATTTAGGTCAGAAAGGACATTTAYTGAGTCCAGTGGTTAATCCAGCACTGCCAAGTCCACTATTAAGCCATGTCCCCAAGTGCCAMATCTACACCATGCCTCTGGGGTGATTCTGCCACTTCCCTGAGCAGCCTGCTCCAATGATTGACAACCCTCCTGGTGAAGATATTTTTCCRAATATCCAACCTATACCTCCTTTGGACCAACTGGAGGCCATTTCTTCTTGTCTGCCTGCTTATTACATACGCAGGCAGACCCCACCTGGCTACAGTCTCCTTTCAGGCAGTTGTAGASAGCAATGAGATTCTTCCTGAGCCTTCTCTTCTCCAGGCTAGACCCCAGCTCCATCAGTTGCTCCTCATCAGACTTGTGTTTCAGACCCTTCATCAGCTCTGCTGCCCTTTTCTGGACTTGCTCCACCACCTTGATGTCTTTCTTTTAGTGAGTGGCCCAAAACTGAAAACAATATTTGTGGTGAAAAGTTACCTGCTATGCCCTGCTTCCACATTGCTGCTTGGGAATAAGTGAAGAGCCCTAACACACTGGTGCAATGGCTCCTCAAATTTTTGGTTTTTACTCTCTGCTGAGTTCTCCTTTTACTACATTCTGATTATTCTCTGTGTATTACAACCCAGTAAAAAATAATAGAGACATAAAGAAAATGTTACAGGGTCTCCAGGCCAGCTGCAAAACAGGGCTGCATTTAACAGGTGATGATAGCTGTGGCATGAATATTCATCACAACCTTTAACAGATGTTTTACAAAATTTCCATYCTCTGATTTCAAATGAAGCCTGCATACAGTATTCATGAAATCTGGCAYTACAAATATTTCTGAAAATCTGATTAACATTTCCTAATGACTCAACAGTTCTACAAATAGCTATACCTCTACTCAGGAATGTAAAGCAGAAAAATGGAGACTAGACTGTCCCACCTCTCCTTATGATGAATAGTGCTTTAAATCTATGAAAGRTTTAATGGGACCAGAAGGGCATTATCCACAAAATTGTGAGCCAACCAGTGTTGAAAATGTATGATCCAAGAACCTTCACATTCATTTTACAGACACATCTACATTTCTTAGATTAAGCAACATACTTAATATGTAAACAAATTGGAATGGATAGACGTGTTCATTATAAATGCAACAGCACCTTCTGAAGAGAATATAACCTTTGCATAGAGTTGATATGCTTTGATCACCAAGAAAATTAATTAAAATTAACAAATTTTTATTTCCAAGTTGAATAATGTGAAAGTTTGAACTTAAAGTAAAGAGCAGCAACCAGGGACCATGACAGCATATTAATAAACATGGTAGCAGGTTTGTATAATACTCTGGCTTCATAAGGTGTAAGGTAGTATTTCTACCTTAATAAAAGTTTGGCAGAATTTTCTAGAACTCAGTTTGAGTGGAAATAGCAATAGGTACAATAAAGGCACCAGGATAACTCTAAGGCTTATGTATGTCCAACATACTCAAGTATCTCTAGATGATTTGTATGACAGATATAATYTAAAACATGAAAAATAACCCTATTTTTTTTTTCAAAATCTAGATGTCATTCTTTGGTTTTATTTTTAAAAAAATATAACTCACAATTAAAAATATATTCCAGTTTTACCAGTAAAAAAAACAAAACCAAAACCACCAAAATACCCAAACATCCCAACAGTATACCATTCTTGGATTCCTATGAATTTCTGTTAGTGCTAAAATCATGTGTTAATATGACAGCAATGGCAGACAGATATTAAAGAAATAATGACAACTTTCATCCTTTATCTGTACATAAGAGCAAGATAAAAGTTTAAAATTACTTTCTTAAGAAAAAATCATCCTCACGATGACATCCTCATGACAGTTTAAACTGTATTGTCTTATTAGAGCTGAAAAAAATTCTCTACCACTAAAAATATTTCTGAAGGAAATCAGAAATAAGAAAATATTTATCTTTGAGCTGCAGCAAAACATGAAGCTATCAAACACATGGTCCTCACATTTTACTGCCGTTGGTTTAATGGGAACTCTTACATACCTTTATTTTATTGAGTAAAACACTCAAAATCAAGCAAATAGCTGCTGAATAGAAAATAATTAACATCAAGCATAAAGAGACATGGAGGAAGATGCTTAATGTAGCTWTTGGCATTTAAACACATAACTATCCCCAAAACAATACATTTTTTCTTTACATATTTTATAATAAGCTACGTATTTAGCACTTATAGACAATTTATTTAACCATTTCCTTTTTGCTCATGGAACCATAYTGTTATCACATTAATTCAGCAATTTTGTTTCTGTCATGATCAGAGAAAGAGTTTAGGAAATGCTTTAAAAGCAAAGCTTCAACATCAACAAGAAAATAGTTTTTAGGTTTAGACTAAAATTTGAATTCTAGTCAGAAAAGAACTTTGACCCAGACTCTAAGGCAGTTCCAACCATCACAGACCTGGGGAGATCACTTCCCACACAGATTGGGATAGGAAATGCCTTTATTCTCAAAAGACATAAATTGACATAAGCTTAAAGCTCTCACAGCTACTGTTTTCATGAATTAACTCTTGAATCAAAAGCAAAAACTGAAATACAACTTTTCTGAATTTGTATTAGACACAGACATAAAGCTTTAGTCTTGTTGGGAAATATATATTTAATCTGCCTTTTTTTTTTTTTTTTTTTGTCTGACAAATAAAAACAGATTTTCAACCTTTGCTGAGTTCTGTTCCCAGGCTGACTTAAGGATATACTTTCCACCATTTCTTCATGATAGAATTGTAGGGTGAAAAACAGGGTACTCAAGTTCCCAGATAGCTTTACCACAATGACAAAAGGAGAGTTGGAAAACACGCCTAAACCYATATATACAATAAGTCCTGTATTTTATTATTTTTAAATCTAACTGCTCTTTTCAAAAGACTTTTAACTAGATAAAAGTAATTTGTTTTCTTCAATTTCATTGGTTTTTTTGCATTCTTTGTGCATTAATCTAATATTTCCAAGTAACTTAGTTTACTRTACTTCCCTGCTCCCTTAGCTGCTTTGAAAATTGTATCTTGCCTTTATACAAACAATGTATTGTTTTTACCTTTGCTTCGATTTGTTTAGTATCTTGGTTCTGGAACAAAAATTTGATTTTGCTCTTCCCATCATCTGAAGAACCTTTGAGCTGGGAAAACTTGTACCTCCAAAGCACAGCCTAAAGGGAAAAAAACAAAACCAAACCAAAATATAAAAAATCATACACAAGCAAGTCAATGTAGTTATCATTGAAAATTGTGTTACAAATAGCTGATCTCCTTCCAAGGAAAGTTTTGACGCCTCTATGGTACATAATTAAACAAATATAGTGTACTGTGGTCAGATGTCCTTTTAATCATATGAATGAATATATTATACTTTGGCAGTGCTTGAATAACACCTGTCAGACTAAATTTGTGAAAYTTACCCTGACATTCCTTTTTTCATATTTAATACCAATTAAACAAAAAAGAAGATGATCTGTCGATTCCCTACTCTATCTGAAGTGTTGATCTGACATACAAGCCCCCTCGTTCCATACTGAAATATCTAGTATTAACATAAAGGACATATCATACTAAAAACAGGTAGCTATTTTTAAAGCATGAAATAACAAAAGAAAGCTCTTCAATGAGAATATATTTTGAATTTATTTATGAGAGCTCTAGTGAGGAATTTGGGCAAATCTTTAACTGTATTAGTGGCCTTTCCAGTAATTATATAATGAATTGTATTGTGTCTTGTTGAAAAAGATATAATGYTTTACAAAACAAGTATACAATTAATAAAATTTAGAGCTGCTCAGAAAAAATTTCTTTAAAATTATATYTAGTGTGGATTTATGTAGAAAAAACAATTTTAGACTGCTTAAAAAAGGAAAAGAGCTGGTTTTAAGTCTTTTCAACCTCATTAAAAGATAYCCCCCACCCTCCAGATACTTTGGATTGCTAAACTTTTCATTATGATCCAATAGTATTTCACATAATTAGGAGGTCATCATYACTTACATTGTGCTACTACTTAGATGAATAATAATTTCACAGGCATCAGACAATACAGAAACTTAAGGCAACCCTTTTGTCTAAGTGTTTGTAAATTACTTTCTCTCACTGGTGTAGGATGACACTTCCATCTCTGTCCTGAGTCTTTATCTCTGAATGATTTATTATCTACTGGAAATTGAACAGAATATGGGGAAGGTCAAATTTTGACTGTCCTAAATCTATGCAGGCCCCTTTGCTTCAGGGGTCTCTTGTGTTGGTCTCTTTATGTCAAAGACTGGCAAAAAACTCTACCCTGCACCAAACTGAATAAAGTTTGCTGTGTTTGTCTTGGCAACCTGATCAGAAAAGAAACCACAAGGACAGCACCTTAACTGTGCACTGTACACAAAGCAAGTGCTAGAATTTTTCTCCAAAATTGTCTCTATAGAGTTGCCCCTTCCATATGAAAAAAAAAAGAACCCCAGTCTCAGCACCACTTCTCTGCATGTATGAGACAGGTGATCTGCCATAAACAGAGTTAAGGACTTTCTGTTTCACAGAAATTAAAGGAATTTAGCAGTTTATGTGAAAATATATCCTATTTGTTTCAAATGTTGTGCTCCTGAGCCCACCAATCTGTGCTACAGAAAATAGAATAGCTTCCCTCATTTCTATGTGTGTGAAATTCCTTTGATGTTGTTTGATCMAAGATGTTTATTTATATTGTACAAATACTGAGATTTAAAAAAAAGCAAAGCAAAAGAATCCAATATATAAAATCATTCAGGTGGCTATATTCCTACCTGTTTTGTAAATCTTTTTTTTTTTTTTTACAGATCTACAAATTAAACAAATCTTGTCAAAAGATCAWGACCATTGCCTTTCTGCAGGAACAGCAAATCTACTTAGGTATGTCTTTTCCTGGATGAGAAATGTAAAGGGCACTGATTKTGTCTTTATCTCAGGAGAAAACAATCAAAGCAATGAGCTATCATCTTTCTCTTCTCTGATGATATATGGAGAGGCCAGGAGAGAGACGCAGCATTAACAAGGACCCTTAGATGTGCAGGCAAAATCCCAGGATACCTGGCCTTATTCCCAGACAGATTAAGTTTGAATGAAAATGAAGGAKGTATAGAACTGAGGTACTTTGACATTTCCATGCTGTTTTGCCATGCACTTCATTCCCATTCAGAGGAAAGAGAATGACAGTCACACCAAACCGCAGGMACGAGTCAGGAACACACTTCAGTCTATGAATAACATTGGCTTTGGAGGCCCCTACTTAGCAAGGGCTCTTAAGAACACTGCAAAATCAGGTCCATAGTGTGGAGACAACTAATCCCAAMAAAACTGCACTTTAACATCAAGATACTAAAACAAGCTCCTAGAACTGACAGTCTCTGCAGAGAAATTAAGTACTCTTCGTCTAAAGTGTAAGGAGTAGAAATTGCTATTGAAAATGCATGAAATGATTCCCACATGAAAGAATTATCTGCTCCTTTTGAGTGATCTTCAACAAATTGTGCACACCTTTCCTCGAAGTTGTCCACATGAGGGAGGGTCATTTGCAAAAATAAGAACAGGGAAATTTTGCGAGCTTGAAGTTACTAAATCGGGAATACAAAGTACTTAAAGCTGGTCACCCTGGATACTTCTTTTTCTAGAGAATCTCTGAATAACAAATCATACACCCTAGTTCTAAATGGGGAGAAATGGTTCATTGTGGTAGAGTCTGGCTGTGTGTCTGCTTCAATATACCGTACTACATTAAAAGTATAACAGATAGCTTAAACCACTTAAAATAGCTGTTCAAATTCTAGATAGCAAAAATTGGGTAAATTACTTAATCATATGCCCAGTAGGACCGATTTAAATCCTTTCCCTTACCAAAGAGGCTGAAGTGCTGCCCTGTGTAGCCAGAACTGCACATTTTGCATGAGTAGCACATTGTCCTAGAGTGACTTTTTGATGCTTGTATCCCCAAATCATCTGTTCTGTTGGATATTGTGTTCTGTACCTTTAAGACTGGTTCCAWGAGTGAAGGGGGAGAAAAGAGAAGCACAGAGTTTGTTTTCAGAAAAGCAGCACATTCCTACGCATTCCAGCTCCTGGACTGCTCGTCTGAAGCACGGACAGGCGGCAGGTCAGAGATCTCCTTTGCTTTTAGTTAGTTTTAGCTAGCTAGGGCAGAGAAGTTCCCTGGAGTTTTTTGTTTGTTTGTTTGTTTGGGTTTTTTTTGTTTGTTTGTTTGTTTGCTTTTCCTTTTTCTTTGGACTGTTTAAACCTGCTCTTGGACCGAAAGACCAACTAAAGCGAGAGCACCGGGAGTCCATTTTCACCGGGATGGCATTTTCCAGCGCCACAGGGACTAATAACAGGCTGAGTGAGCTGAGCTCCCATGGCAAAGACTTACTCAATTTTGCCARGTTTTATTGTTTCATATTATTCATTTCTATGTTTGTAGGCACTTTGTTTGTTAARTAAATAGGTTTTTTTCCACTCATCTCTAAGGAGATTTTTCCCTGAACCAGTAGGGTGAGGGGCCACTTCGGTTTGCTTCCCAGAGGGACCCCATTTGGAGGTTTCCTCCCAAAKTTGCCCTAAACCAGGACACACATGCATAMRGGATACAGAATGTTGTGATCGCAGYCACATCACTCTTAAAATAAAGTATCTTGGGGATCACTGAATTCATTCCTCTGGTTGGATACGTTCTGAGTATGGTTCTKTTCTTCTTTTCATTTTCATTGCTGCAACATGCATAAGCAGTGAACAGGGACCAGACCTAGCCTTTTTAATGACTACTTCATAGTGCCAAAGAAAGGAGAGACCAGACCCACACATCTAGGCACCAGTTTCACACATATGTGCAACTATAGCAGTGACATTAACATGTGAGAGAGAGAGTTTCATGTGTGATCTGTCATGACGCTATGGGYTGGCTTCAGTGTTACAATGTTCACTGTGGTGACTCTTCCAAATTCTAATTTTAAAGGCTAATTGTCCTGCATTAGGCATAGTTATCCTTGGGAATACTGATCTACAACACAGTAACAGTAATTATTTTTTCATGTTTTTGAATAACAGAATCATTTGTTGAATGATTGCCTCAGAATGTTAACACAGGCTGTTAAAATTTTGTACATATGTATATGTATACATATAGACTTTCAACCAGTAAGTAAATTTGTAAAACTCGCTGGCTTTTTTAAAAATTGTCAAACACCTAAATTTATGTGTGTCACATAAAATATTTCTAAATCAGTTTTCAGGAATTATGGAATATAAGCAGAAGTACTTACTGGTTTGAAGTTTGCAGTGTTACTGAGCTCARCACTCATAGGGCTACTTTTAGCTGACAAGAACAGCCTGTTCTCTTCAGTTCTCAGTATTGGTGCCTGCATCACCAAGGATATTTTACAGGTCTATTTACAGCATTTATAGGAAGCAATAAATTTTTGTTTGCCCTAAAATTGATTTGACAGGTGGACCAGATGCCAATTCCTTTTAAAGGACAAAYTGCAGCTGAATTAAAGATTCTCTTGTAGACAGTGGCATCAGCTACTTCTGAGGCTCCTGACACACCTTTCAAGTCATGGTACACAATGTTATGATGCCTTGATGGAAGATGAAGAAGAGAGCTCAGTATGCCCTATTTATTGCCTTGAAAAGTGAACTCTCATTTAATTAGTAGAGATAAAATTTAGTAACAAGAGCAAGCAGTCCAATTCAGCAATTGGGGACCAAGGCATACACTGAAAATACCACCAGTGCCACAGTTTGCATAGTCCCAGTGTGGTTGCAGAAAATCTGAYATAACTAATCCATGTCTTGAAAAATGCACTGTAAGAAGACAATCTCTTTGAACAAATACAGTATATACATGCATAAAACTGAAAACAACCAGTAAGATACAAATCCTTTTCTCAATTATTATTTATATATTGCTTGGGCTGCTTTTTGCATTTTCCACCATTTAATAAAATTAACTTCAAAGAATACCAGAATGCAATGCAAACAAATAAACTGTGCAGACAAGCTGACAAATTAGATTTAAGACTTCTCCTGAGATGCTATTAAATGATTGTAATAACAAATCATCAAAAAGCAAAATCCTGTATTCACTGAAATTAACAGGACTTTTTTTCCTGTGATGTATCTGGGCCCAAGATTCTTCACCAATACTTTTTAATGAGAAATATTTTATTTATAAGTAATCATCTAGGACTCATTTGTGTTAGTCTTTGCAAACAAATTACTGCCTATTATCTTCCACTAGTTTTATTCTGCTATAATTAAAAAAGGATGCTCTCTGCCTGCATTTTTTTTATACTTGGTACATAAATGCAACATAGAAATGACAGAGGAACAAAAGCTATTGACTTCTACACCTAAAATACAGTCACACAAATGAAGAAAATTATATTGTTTCTATTCTTAGCAATAGTGCTAGATCTAGAACACATACTCTATAAGGCACCCTAGAAAATACCTTCACATTCACATTATATGTTTGCTACTTATTCTCAGAATCTTGGACTAAAGCACATACAATTTTGATGAGATGACACCAAACAAAATCACTTTCTGTCAAGATAATGACATCAGAAATGTGGAAATTCATCATAACTCTTTTATTGGGCTATGACTAGGAATATTCATTAGAATTTTTGTTTCATTTTGGGTCAAGGAGTTTGTTCTAATCCTAGAGACCAGATTATCAAACAAATATAGGTGACTGTATTTTTACTTAACAATGCTCTAAGGAATATTCATAGAAATGTGAATGTCTTATTAGTCCATGGCTCTGGGATAGATAAATCATTTAGGATACAGAGGGCATTATGCATTGTCACTAGGAAAGAAAATGTGTATTTTGTCAATATAAGAATCTCCAAGCAGAACAGATTTAATTCATGTCCTGTGGATTCAGCGACGAACTACCTTCAATTTATTTAACAGTTTTGTCTCTTCCATGTTGAATTATCCACTGTGGACCAACTCTCTTCTTGCAGAAAGACTACTTACACTTAATAAACTAGAGCAATAGTGTTTACATCACATACTACAATGGCATAATTTCACCTGCCAGTGAAGCCACATGAGGAGCAGCTGAGGTCACTTGGAGTAGAAGAAACTAAGGGAAGACTTCATCATAGTCTACAGCTTCCTTGTGAGGCAAAGAGGAGGGGCAGATKCTGATATCTTCTCTGTGGTGACCAGTGACAGGACCCAAGGCAATGGCCTGAAGTTGTCAGGGGAGGTTTTGGTTGGACATTAAAAAAGGTTTCTTCACCCAGAGGGTGGTTGGGCATTGGGAACAGGCTCCCCAGGGAAGTGGTCACAGCACCAAGCCTGACAGAGCCCAAGTTGAACAGTGCTCTCAGGCCCAGAGTGTGACTCCTGGAGCTGTACCATGCAGGACCAGGAGTTGGACTTTGATGATTCTTATGTGTCCCTTCCAACTCAGGATATCCTATGATTTTTTGAAATACGTTTTGTACATGATCTATAGAAATTGTAAGCATAATGTCATTCCACTGACGTGAGTCATACAGGTTTTATTATATAATAGCAAAAGAAGTTTGGCCTTCAGACGGATGCTTGGAAAAAACCTAATTCTGTAAGTGTTTTATAATGATTAGACAGCTACATCCCAGACCACYTGTAAATGGTGGAGTAAACAAAGAAACCATCTTTATTAAGGAAAGGATGACAGAGGTCACTTTTCAAGTTCTAGTTTCATGAAATCCCCTTGTTGTCTTTTCCATTACACCTTCAAAAATCTATAGCTGTACTTTTCCAACACTGCCTCCTTTTTTCTTAATACTCTGATTGATTGGATTATTCTTCCTTTYAGATTTTTAARGCAATTTTTATATGTGATATATGTTACAGAATTGTGCTGAACTTCAATCGGCACCTTTCAATATAATGCTGTTTGTTGTCTGACTGAAATACATGATACTCCTTACAGTCAAACTAAATCAAGAACAGAAGCCCTGTAGGTCCTTGTTTCTAAGAATAAAAGTAATTGAGTCTTCAGGCACCTGGGATACACCTTAATTTGTCTGTTTGTCTCATAGCTAATTGAGAAAGATTTCATTCTTGCCAAGTGACACTTTGTCCAGAGTTATAGCAGCAGTAGGCAACTGAGTAGGATTAAGATCTTGTTCATGCTCACTTCTACTGTGTTACTGATCTCTGGAGACSGTCTTACTACAAAAGAATTATGATCCAAGGCAATTTCCTTTGTCAGCTGCTGCAACTTTATAACTGTAAAGGGAAAGACAGGGGAGGACACAGAGGATAAAGAACAAAAATGAGACAAAAGAAAAAAGCCTGAAAGTCGRCCCTTATAAAATAACTGTTCTTGTCCATTACTGAACTTACATAGAATGCTAAAAGACTAAAGTGTATTTGCTTGGTACTGATGGACAACTTACCAACATTTGTTTCTAGACACAGAACATAAAACTGTAAGAAACATGCTTGATGGCTTATATTAAAGTTATAGTGGTTTTTTGTTCACCATTTCAACTTTGAAACATGGAATAAATGTTCTTTTTTTTTCACAAGATTTACAACATTAAAGCTCCGTCTTCCAGTAAGCCTGGTTTCTTTCTGCCTTCCCAACTACTGAAATTTGAATACTTGAAGGTTTTTATATGCTGTGTTATTTCAATATGCTATATATGTATTAGTTGCATGAAGAGACAGACAAGGAAAGTTTCCCTAGAAAACGTGAGAAATTGTTCCTAAAGAAATTAAGAGAAATACTGATCTGTGTGATTYAGTAGTCTTTTGGTATGAAAACCAAATTAAAGATATTTGCAATGCTATTTATTATTCATGCTGTATTCCCTTTTTTYGGTGAAATGCTCAAGGTTTCTGCAAGAGAACACAGGTACACTGAGGTTTCTTGATAGGCACCTTGTGGGCCATTACGGAGCCTTTTCTTCCTTTGTTCTRGCACCACCATATAATTCAGCAGCACCTTAATTTATTTTCAATCCTACAAGGGATAATTTTTTTTCWCCTGTGACAAATATATATTTTTGACTGCTGTTTTAATGAGCAGAAAACATGATGGAGTGCAGACACAGTACTTTGCTCAGGTAGGTATATGGCAATGTATATTCACACAAACACATACATATTTTATTAGTAGAACTGATGCTGCAAATATGCACATTATAGGAAACAATTTTAATGAATATGTCAGTAAAACAGAAATATATATAATATACATATTTTCATGTATCTCCACCTGTACATTTTTTTTAGGAAGCACATTAAGAATCAGTTATTGAATGGCACTTGAGTAAGTAGTTTTATACATTGGGTCATGTTCAGAATACTAGTTAGATTAACTTCTGTACATGTCTTGTTATTCTGTTTAATCTATCAGTCTCCACACTTAAGGTGGTTATTGTGACTGTAAATCTTATCTTTAAAAGTTCATCATAATATCTGTACTTGTCCATACCTAATAGGAATTGCCCATAAAAGAGTTACATTTGCTTGTTAAAACACTGATGTCTATGTACAAGCTAATGTTAGACAAATTTAGGACATGAATGCTGGGATGTAGTTGGGCAGGACTCGAGAAAAACACTTTCCCCAGTAAACACTGATACACAATACTGCAAAAATGACCTAGGATAAAATTTGGTATATAACTTCTAAGAACTGCCACAGAACTTCTTGCATCTTTGTAGAACTTTCATATTTTAAAACCCAATAAACAAAACATTTAGCATATGGTGAAGAATGTGAAAAACTGTGTCTGGAGTAGATGCTGCATACTAAGACAACTTGTAGTGCAAGGAGTAACTAAGCAGAATCTGGAAAATGAGATGAAGACAGAAAAGAAAATAAAATGTCTAAATGGTATTCACAAAGATTAGTTAAATTCACTTTTCATAGAATACCAACAAAGAAGAAAGATTCAAGTTCAGTGAGGGGATTCTATYTGACATCCTGTATTTCAAATAAAGCAAATAAAATTGGTTAAAGCTGGTGGACATTTTTTGGAAGAAATCCCCAGTGGAAGAGATTTGAGGAAACATCCTATTGATTAGAATTACATTTCTGTGTATGCCAACACAGGAGGCAGGTGGCTTTTTGACTAYAGGTTTATAACTACCACAAATGAAGGACCACATCACAAAAATAATCATAATCAAACACGTGCCAGCGYTRGCTTAGGCTATATGTCACAGTCTGCTTTCAAACCATACAGTGGTAATAAAAGATGACATCTTGCACTGGAGCTTTGGCTCTGAAAAGTGCTACAGAAGAACAAGGGCACATATACACTTGTCACTACTTTTTAAGGTCCAAGGAGAAAAATTACTTAGTGTCCAAATATCTATTTGGTAGCTTACAAGCTACTTACCTGAACTGAGAACAAATTTTCTGAAAAGTTGGCATAATCTGATTTAACCGTTGTTCATTCTCCTTTCAGGAAATTACAACGGCTTGTTATAAAGCATCATATCAAAATATTCTAAATGACAAACTACTCTTGACTCTATGAGTTATCAGTCAAAAAATGAATAAGAGAAAGCAGAGAATATGCAGCAGAAACAGCTATGATTTATGCCAGCGCTGTTATAATCACATCACAGYACAGATTTTTTCTGAATAACTCGGTTTAATACTTTGTGAACTCATATTTATCATAGGTCTGTGCAGACACAGAAACAATGCTTTTATCTAATTATGATGTTTGACTTGAAATACATTTAGCACAGATGGCAGTTTTTAACCACTAATTTCAATTTGCATAGTTCAGTATTATTTAAGGATTAAATGACAGCAAACAAGGAAACAAGCCTACACAGGGTAGTAAGGCTTTTGTCTGGAAATCATAAACATAATGAGAGCCATTACCCCCTATACACTTGTTCAGGAACACTGGGGATGAGTTTGGGGTTTAGAACACTTGTGAAATTTTGACTGCAATTTGTCAGACATGTTGRACAAAACCTATTAACTTCTTAAAATGTGAAAGGAAGAAATAATTTAAATATTGTTGCATTGCTTAAATAACTGGAACATTTGAATAACTGAATAACTGCAAAAATCCTGAGTTAAMGAACTTGGCTTCCTTCATTTCAGTTTATTAGAAATTATGCACTTAAAAAGACAACTCACAGTCGATTCATTAGTAATTAAGAAAGAAAACTTAAAATACCATGACCACAGTATTAAGCATAAGACTGACATTGCCTGAWGATTAACTGAAGATACCACTGCAAAAAAATATAAGACAGGAGTTCTGAGAAACTATTTTTTTTCCAAAACTACTTTGTTTTTGAAGATCTTTGTGTTCTGGGAAACATAAAAATATCACAAATAAATAAGAATAAAAAACATTTAATGATATTCCACTGATTTTTTCCCTCCAGGTACTTGTCCAAGACCTTCTGTGAATTCATTAACTATCTTGCATCTGCACAGTTATTCTGAGTTATTCTGAGGGAAATGCAGAATGAACAGTTCAATCWGACACTGAACTCTGAAATCTTTGAAATATGGCTGTAAGCTAATCTTTACTCAAAAAAGAGTGGTTGAGTTTTGTATGAGCAGTGGCAAAATAACAGAAGAGAACATGTACAGCAGAAGGACCACTAAGATGATCAGAGGGTTGGAGCTCCTCTTTCATGAAGGCAGGCTGAAAGAGTTGGGACTGTTGAACAGGGAGAAGAGAAGGCTCCAGGGAGATCTTATTGCTGCTTTTCAATACTTAAAATACATTTTATATAAGCCTACTTAAAGGAGGCTTATATAAAAATGGAGAGAGTTTCTACTAAGGCCTACAGTGACAGGATAAGGCATATTTTTTTTTAAAGTAGAAGAAGGTAGAGTTCAGACTGGACATAAGAAAGAAATCTTATATGATCAGAGTGGTAAGACAGTGGAACAGGGTACCCCAAGGAGCTGTGGATGCCCCATCATTGAAAGTGAAAAGATAATACTTTGTACTGATTTTTCAAATACAAACTATAAAAAATCCTAGAACTTATAAAGAATTATATATAAATATCATTTTCATGAATAGTATGACATTTAAAATAATTTTAATACTGAGTATGTTAATTCACAGGACACTTGCTAGGACTTTTGTATACCCGTAATTCACAAATGCACAAGTAAAWAATTCTAAGATATGAATTAGTTAACTAAAATTTTATTGATGTTTTCGTATCCTGAAAAATGGTTTCTATTTTTCATTGTTTTTCCACTTTTTTTTTTAACAGATTTTGATATGAACTTCATAAGGTAGAAAATAACATTTTTAGCTTAAGTGACTATACAGGTCTAGTTTGTATTTCAATATATATTAGTTTAGCAATATTGTTGAAGAACGTTGCCAGACACAATTTACACTTGCCATCATCACAATAAAGATATCTGAAAAGAWTTTTGGCTAAGAGCATTACAATCTTAATCTTTCCATAAAAGGATAGAGACTAGATAATGCTTTTCCTATTTGAGCACCCACTAAAACATGGCTGACACACGTAGATTTCAGACATTTCACCTTATGGTTTGTTTGACAATTTTGTAGCAGTCACTTGCCAACAGATTATGTTGCTTTCTATTGTATTGTTTCTTTTTTTTTTTTTTCTAATGCAATTGCCATCCTTCTCTCTCACTGCCTAACGCCTGATTACCTAACAAAACAATGTCCTTTTTTTTAATTCATGGTGAAATGCTTTATTCTAACATACAATACAATACATATAAGACAAGAAGTAATGGGTTCAAACTGAAAGGATACATTTAGGTTAGATATACAAAAGAAATTATTTACTATACTTTTATATATATACATACATATATATATATATATATATATATATAAAGTATAACAGGGGGTGAGGGAAAACTGCATTTTTTCTTTTACTGAGGTACTCCATTTTAATTCTGTTTTACTGATTTTTTTGTGTAATACCTTCTAGAATGATAGTCTAATTTCATTGATGAATTATACAAGACTATTAGTTTAACAAAAAGCAACAAGGTTATCTAAGTGTTTGAATTTAAAATTCATCACTTTGTGCAAACAAACAGAATGGACTGGGAAGAATAAAAGGGYTTGGATAAGTGGAGTAATGAGGTGGGAGGGGTTGATTTAAGACAGAGCACAGGAACAAATTCTGGCAATTGGTGGTGGCAATATTGCAGCATCTCAAAGGAAAGTAGGTACTGAAGAGAAGTGGAACTCAGAAGAAAGATTTCACCATTTCACTCAGAAGAAAGATTCTACCATTAACAGCAGTGTCAAGTAGTGGCAATAAAGTCTGAGCATATTTTAGGGCCTGCCAGCAATTAGTGCAAATGTCAACATACTCAGRGTCTCAATGATTTTACTGAGACTTGGATGTGCAATAATATAATATGGAAATTGATTCCATACTATTTGCTTRATAAAGCAAACTCTTTCATCACTTGTACTGAGTTTTTTTAAGGCTGACAGAAAAAGCTGATGGGTGAGACATACAGACTGTGGTTGATTTATCTTTTTACARACACCCGAACAACAATAGCTAAAACACAAACTGGGAATTGTGGAATTGCTGTAATAGCACACCAAGAAACAAGAGAAGAGAATGGAAGATTATTTTCAAGCTAATAGATGAGACTGAAACCAAGAATAGTGTCTTTTCTCAAAATCAAGGACACACCAGCAAAAAAACCATCAAGCTGAATCAGTGTGGGCTTTCATGTGAAATTAAAGAAAAAAGATCTGATGCTTGTTTCAGATTGGTATCAGTATTGACTCTTCAATAACAAGCACATAACAGAATACTACTTCTCACATAATTAGAAATCAGCCCCAAATTAGACTAAAGCATGAGAGATTTGAGAAGAGATGACCTGTTTTTATAGAGAAGGATATTTTGAGGATGTACTCCTTATCTCAAAATATTAGAAATAATGAGGAATAATAACAGGGTGATGGAAAAAAAATTCTTAGAACTTTACCTTTGTGGCAGCATCAAAACAGACAAAGCCCATGCTAAAGTCGATGGTAAGTCCCATAAGATGACTCTCTAAAACACAGGCATACGTCTTGCACTGTAAAAGRAAAATCAGAGAAGGCAGTTACCACAGAAGAAAACTTTTTTCTAGGACCACTGTTTCTGAGTCTTTATTCCAATGTTTATATATCTCAAAATTATTATCAGAAATAAGTCATTWGTGTGTAAATATCAATAAATTTTTTTCAGTGTATTTCAAATCAAAGGATTTTTATCAGTGATGAAGTTGTCTAAGTCATATGAAAACATGAAAAAATGGAAGCTTTGCTTCCATTAGGGAAAAAAAATGAAAGAGGCTCAGAATTGCCTCAGTGGCTTACTAATAACATTTTCTAAAAGGAAAATTTTATTATTTTCAAACCTTCTTATTTGCTTTTCATATCCAGTAACTACTTCTAAGATTAAAATATCCCTTTTATCTTTTCAAGGGAAGAAAAAAAAAGCACATGTAAAATATCTCTTTGGCACACTGTGTCTGTGGTTTTCTGTTGTCCTAAAWCTCAGGGAAAAGGAGAGTATTTCATACCATTTAGCAGCTAATGGAATTATCTGAAATATCTTTGTTTGGATTCAGATAGTGGACCAATATMTCTCAAAGGTTTCTATGAGAAAGAATTCTCATAGAATTCTTGGAATTCTTGGAATTCTGAAAGACTTTATCATTCTACAGTTTTTAAGTATATGCTTCTATTTATTTCCATAACATCACACTTTAATACACACTGTGAGACATTTRTAAGTGTAATTTTCAGCATCAAAACTACTGCTGTGCTTGAAGGCTGACTTCAGGTACAAAATGACAGACTTGTGTTTTTCATCACAAAATATGTAAAAAAAATGAAAGCATTTCCAAATCAGATGCAAGTTATTTAAATAAATGATTCTTATTTTATAGACATTTTACCCTCCAGGTTAAATGAAATACAGTGATAGTCTTYAAATATTGCTGTAGCCTCTAAAACTGTGAAACAAGAACAAAGACTTTCATGACCTATAATGTGTCAACAAAATCAAAATATATATTGCAAACATGGGAACAATGTGGTTTACAAATTCTAAGTATTGCAAGAGAACCTATGATTATTTTTTGGCATTTTGATTATCAAGGATAAATCTCATGCCTTTACTTAACATATTCTTTGTGCGGGCTCTTAGGGTTCTAGATGGTCTTCCTCAGAACACAAGAAGCTGGAAGATACATTAACAGTTTCTAAACAGGAAATGCAATGAAGGAAAATTGAAAACTTCTTACTTAGTGTTTATATTAACAAATAAAAGTGTCTTTTTCTTTTCTTTTTTTTTAAATCAGCTACACCATAAGACCATAATGAATGTGAAAAATTTTCTTGTAAATCAGTGTTGAAAAAGAAGAGGATATTGCCTTTGGTGCTATCTCATTAGTAGAAGAAAGAAGTGTAAAGTAATATATTTCACAGTTACTTACAGTTAATTAAGTCACATATGCAAAAATTTTCAAGTTTTGCATGCAAAGCAAAAAATGTACTGTTTTGTGGAATCATCTTGCAAACAYCTTACAAGATGCAAATTGCATTTTTATTTGTTAATGTTCAAGATCTGGAACTGACTTAGAGCCTTTACTGGAAATTGGATTTGGCAAGGAAAATGTGTATCATATTTAAAATATGTATTGTCATCTAAAGTTATCTAACCTCCCACCCCAACACCAGAGGCCAAGCTACAGTGTGCACTGCAGCACCATGCTGAGCTGGCACAGCTCCCTCTGCTGAAGACCAGCACTGAGCCTGGCTAATTAGCCTCACTGGGAAATTAAGATTTATGAGAAATGGGACATACCAGCCTTGGTTCAAGGCTGAACTGAAAAAACAACCTGCTTCCAAGACTGAATGRTATTTCTACAAAAGGCATTGCACAGTTTGTGCAGAAATATAATCTCCTTCAGCTCAGTATATATCTGCAGGAAGAAACCTCAYATCAGTAGGAACAGCTGATTATTTAGTTATTGTTTACTTATATATATAAGACCATTCTATGCCCTCAGACTGTGATGTTCAGAACAATTTAAAGAAAAAACGTGAAAATAACAAAAAGATCTCTGGACAGCAAGAATTTAGTTTCCCCAGGGAAGAATGTCCCTTATTTKTGCAGGTTGTATCCACTTGCACATGATGTGGTGACAGGTCAGAGTAGGGCTGTGAACTTTCAGACAYTAGTTAACTCTTGCAAGACTTTTTCCATCTCTGTTTTCTTTAAGTTTCCTTTTAATTCAGATATTTGGAGAAAACAGAAAGGCAAAAATTGTTATCAAGATACATGATAATCTAGAATTTCTTATACATTTATCATTTTAAAACTTAAAAAGTGACTATGAATAATATATACAGTGGATRTTTGGCTTTGGTTGCTGATTTCTCACAAGAATTCATGAAA
Source organism: Alauda arvensis (assembly GCA_902810485.1). Taxonomy (NCBI): domain Eukaryota; kingdom Metazoa; phylum Chordata; class Aves; order Passeriformes; family Alaudidae; genus Alauda; species Alauda arvensis. The sequence goes on from CADDXX010000448.1 coordinate 188,645, forward strand.
ACCTAAACAGAACTGAAGCATCCCCTTCCCAAAAGAAGCAGAACACACTTCAGCACTCATTTGCTGTTCTTCCACAGAATACAGAATGTTAACTTTGGTTTATTAATAATTCAATGGGTCAGGCAGAGGCTGAAGGAGACATCTCAAAGTTGTTCCTTAGAAACTATTCCCTCAGCACRCACGGTTTAAATTATGGAAAGAACAATATATTGTGAATTTCATGTAAGCCATCTCTGAAGCTGAAACAAAGTGAGCTATAAACCTAAGTCTTAATTCAGACTTTTAAACTCAGATTAAACCTCAATGAAAACATATGTTAAAGTACTGCAACATAAAACAGCTTACATCATAATCCTTACATTAGAGAAMAAACAACTACAATACAAGCAAGGACAGCAAGAAAAAAAATCATGATGGAAGAAGTGAAAATATTAGTTTAACATAGCAGGAACACCAAGGGACTGTGACAGTCACATATATAATTGCAGATCATTATGCAAGTTATAGTAGTCTCAGATTCTTTGTGSACCAATGCTGTGAGACRCTAAGGAAAAARGATTTTAATTTAAAGTAATTTTTTWAATARGTAATTATGAAAATGGATTATCATCACTTACTACATTACAAAATAATCAAAGAGTGACTGTAWCACACCAAAATGACACCACTGTATCATTGTACCATGCTATTGCTACATTATTATCAATTTGACTATGCCTCCTCTAACACATTTCTTTTCTAAGAAAAAGCAACTGTTTAATTTTTAATTTAGACATACCTCTGGCAAAAGCTATGAATTAGGTTGAAACAGAATTAATTATATATTTATAATAATGTATTTTAAAAATATTTGAATTTTTTATATATTCTTTGGTGATAGATTAGAATTGGCCCCTGATTAACCTCTGCTGGAGGTATAGCCTTTGAGTAAGAGTTACTGTTTGCATGATTATGGAGTAGCACAGAATGAAGCTGAATAATTTTAAAAGGCAGTTTTAAATGGAAATTATATTTTAAAAATTATTTTATTGTAAGACAMACCTACTGGATTAGCATTCACTTTAAAAATGAACATTCATATCAACACGACTGCATAAACCAAAATTTTTGTAAAGATGTACAGCTGATAGCTTAATTTTGAACCTATCACCTTTTTTTTTCTCACAGAATAATAAAAGCACTTGTTGGAAAAAAATTRTATCAACAGATTTTACCGGCATCTGCAGGTTGGTAGATGAAAGCAGTAATGGATTGCTGAAAGAAAAATGAGGAGGCCAAACCCAGTTATATTAAAAATATTCTATTTTTTTTCCAAATCAAGATGTAGAAAATAAAGAAAAAAGGTGAAATAATAAATGTGAGTTCCACAATAATATTCTATCACAAGAAGCCTGTTTGTCCACTTTCACAACYCTGCTATGATCAATCAATCAATCAGGAAATCATTACTTTGAGTTCTTAATTGCTATACTGCAATCAGGAGAGACAAAAAAAAAAGATGAATGTATTAAGTTGAATCTGAGGTTAAGATTAYAAAGCAAATTATTTTGGAGAAGCATGAGGGCAATTTTGAATAAATGCAATTCTAAAACCCAAAAGAAAAACTGAAATCAGGAATGCTACTGTATGAATCAATCTGGAAGTAGAACAAATATGAGGTGGCTTCTGAGATAAAAGTCATTCAAGTAAAATGCCATATATTTTTTTACTGATGGCACAGCAGTGCTTCTATAAAGTATGTTGCAGTGATTTATATAAGAAAGACAAAAACTCTCAAATATTTAGTGGCAGAGGACGAGTATTAATTGCAAGTTTTACACAGAAAAACTAGTCTTAGATTTTCCTGCATGCAAGTACAGCTTAAAATATAAGAATAATTTCAGCAAAAGGTGACAGCAGATATGAATTTAAAAGAGGAAGCTGAACCTCCCCTGACTCCTCTTGCAACAAAGGTATGCACATTAAAACTGACAGCAGTGTAGTTTTTGCAAATTGGATCTTCATCAGTRTATACCAATTCAGTCCATCTGCATGTGGTGGGTCACAGGTCAGAACAGGGCAAATATATTACTAACTATCAGTTTGTCTGAATAAAAACATGTCAGTGCYTGCATTCCCAGGAGGACACAGCAAATGTGTGAGCCAATACTTGCAAAGGCTAATATGCTAATATGGCTCAGGTAGGTGTGCATAACTCCTGCCAACACCAACTAAAGCTGTTCTAACCACATGTACATTTCATAATTAGAAAATTAATATTAYAATTGGGATTARGTGAATTATAATCGTTGTGGGTGGCTTTTTTCTCCTTTTTTAAGTCAAAAAGTCATGACTTTTTGGTCATGTGAGAAGTTATCTTTRAACACTCTGATACATAATTTYGCTATAAAAAGCCACTAGTAATCTGTATTTGAATGTTGTCCTCCATCTCTGCACTGTCATCTGACAATAGAATAAATACACAAGGAACAAGAAATATGTGAAGAAAGAATACTGCATCTGAGGTACAATCTTTATTCTTGCCTGTATCCAATAAGTACTTCACTCAGTATACTCTCATTCCTGGTATTACAAGGACAACTTAATTCCTGCAAAGTTCTCTTGTGATATTCAGTAACAAATAAGGTAGCATGTTAGCCAGTAAGAATATCTAAACAGCAGGATTTTGTCCCTGATCCACAGATTGCTTTTCCTTGTCTGTCCATGAACTTCAGTTAACAAATAYGTATCACATTGTCATAATAACTCAAAAACTGTATTTCAGGTGGCCTCTTCTGAAGGCTAGATTGCAAGCTGTTTGAGATCAGCAAAAGCAAGTACCTACATAAAAGAGTAATAACCTGAGAGCTGCAGGAGGTAATARTATTTCTAAAATCACGTCATTATTTCATATGGGCTGAATTTGTTAATGTAGTTAACAAAAGTTGATCCCCAAGGCAGTTGTTCTCACCTGTATCCGTTCAACTTCTAAAAAAGTTGCAGTTTGGAAGGCTTTTTCCCATAGTGTTAGGTCAGACTCTAGTTCCACAGAAAAGTAAAGATCTTCTCCAGATTCAGACTGGACACTGAAGCAATGTTTCCGACGGTCCAGGAGATCACTGTCCTGATGAAAACCTGAAGTTATATAATCTGGCATACATCAATTAATATTTTCAATTGCAAACATTTATGCCTCAAACCCAGCATTTTTAAGTGGCATTTTAAATGACAGGAGTAATCACAGTCACTTAGGAACTGAAAATCAGGGCTTTGGTCTAAACATTGACATTTCAATGAATTTTAAAAAGGATGCCTATATTCAGAATGGTTACAGAACAACATAACTCAGGCAGTAATATTTTAATGAATCATTTCTCAAAAATGTTATCAGCTATACCCTTTTGGATTAGATACACTCTATGAAAGTTTTCCACTTTCTATTCACACGAAGAACACAAATACCAGCTTCTCTGACCTATTTGACTTACACACCTTATTCTGGAAGGTTGGTCAAAGGAATATATTTATTTTAAGAAGTATGAAAAGTCCATATGTTCTATTTTCTWTATAGAGGCTAGAGAAAACAAGTTAATATCTCTGGAGGCTCACAAAATCCAACATACAGTCAGTCTTTCAATGGATATTGCTGATAGAGACTATAGTGGCTGCCCATGGTTAGATTGCTGGCTTTGGTCCTGGAGGAAAAAATTACTTCTGGCTTTACTTTCAACATAACATCAYACAATGGATATCAGGTTCTAAATATTTAATTATTAATGACTGCTAGCATTTGTAATTGGTACTAAACCAAAGAATAAGCAACTTAATTAGGAAATCCATTATTAAAATGTTTCCTATTATTTTTTTAAGTTTATCTATGTAATATGAAGTATTCTTTATGCTAAAATTCTGGCATGTAATTTGTTCTAGTGAAAAATAGTTTTGCAGAAACAGGCTTAATTAATTTAGTTCCTGCTATATCAAAGAAGTTGCCACAAGTCACAACCTCACCAGCTGTCCTTGTCAATACACCTGGAGATTTGGGTATAAGTAGCCTGCATGYAATTTCCACAAAGCTACCCCATAGCAAAGGGCAGAGTTAAGTTCAGTAAAGGAGACTCATGGGACAGTATTGCCTTCTGGTTATACACAAYTTGAATAGACCAAGGGGATCACAACCAGCTGATGCAAGCTGGAAGAGCAGCTTACATTGTTCAGTTCTCCCTGGGGCAGAGAACCAGGAACCTAAAGCTGATTGAGAACAAAATATGTAAAACAGGAACCTGTCTGAAACTATCACTCTCAGCTATACAAGCAGGCAATGGGAGAATGTGAYAGACCTGTTCAAGAAAGCCAGTACAGCATGCATCCATGAATGCTTTTGTTTGAAAGCCTGCTTTACAATTTCTAGAAGAATCAGTTATGGATGCATCATACCCTCTCACTGCAATCACCATGACAAAAACATGTTGTTAGGATTTTAAAATGAGCAGTCACTGTGGAAAAATCTCTTTCCTTACTTTCAGCAAGTGCTAAGCTTAGTAGCTCTACAGTGTTAAGTCATGTATGAAAAAATCAACATGAACATGTTTGATCTTAAAAGACAGCATTTCAAAAGAAAAAAAAAAACCCGAACAACTTATTCCAGGTTTTTCTTCCAAATATTSGCAAGGATATGTTGTTGAACTAGTTAGGAGTAGCTAAATAATTGTCTCTTTCCTATCAGAAACATCTTTTGTCTCTTTTTTGGTACATCTTTTTTCCCCATTTTTTTTCTTTTCATTCAGGCCCTTCTTCTAAAACTGAAGTACAATTCTGTTCACAGTATGGCCTGAACAGCATTCAAAATAGATTTTATAATATCCAGGTTGTTGCTAATGACTTCTATGGTCCATTGCACACATAGCCTCAAAGCACACAGAGCAGCAGCACTSTGAGAAATGTTTAACCTTGTGGGTAGCTGTACCAACAAAATGCAGCATCATAGAGTGGCTTGGGTTGAAAGAGACCTTAAAGATCATCCAGCTCCAACCCCTCATGGCCATGGGCAGTTAAACCTTTCACTTGATCAGGTTACTCAGAGCCCATCCAGTCTGGCCTTGAACACTTCCAGGGATGGGGCATCCATAACTTCTCTGGGCAACTTGTTCCAGTGCCTCACTACTGCCACAATAAAGAATTTCTTCCAAACATCTAATCTAAACCTACTCTCTTTCAGTTTGAAGACATTCTGCCTAGTTTTGCCATTATGTGCTCTTTAAAATTTTCCTGTCCATTTTTCTTATAGGATCCCCTTAGATACTGAAAGGCCACAATAAGTTTACCTTGAAGCCTTCTCTCTTCCWATTCTTGATGAGTGAAAGCACTGGAACACTCTCACTCCTCCAGGGCAGAAAAGCTACTTATTTGAAATAASAGCACTTCTTGTCTTCCAGACCTTAAATGGAGTCTTGAACTCCCTGTGCTTCCAGAGCTAAACCTGATTGAACAGGCCTGTTGGGCCACAACCCAAAGGACATGTTCAGCATGGAGTGTAGCAATACTCATGTGTAAGGTAGATGTATTTGCTGGGGAAGGTTGCAGTTCTTCATAGCTGCAACCACAGAAGAAACTTAAAATATTTTGAATTCATCTTTACCTATTCTTGACAACAGTTAGTAGAGAATAAGTAACTATTAGTAATGCAGACTCTTAAAGTTTTTCTGAAACACAACTATGTGGGAGCACAAAAATAATTTGCTTTAAAATAACTGAAGTAATAACCCCTGTTTTCAAATGGAAGAGAGCTTAGTGCATGTCTCAGTTCCAGAATGCAYATCTCTATTTAGCAGGGCACAGCTAAGGTTTGATGCTTTTAAAATACACTCTTAGACTCTTCCAATCTCACAGGATTTTTCTGTCTCCTATTGAAAAGAATATGCTGTCTAGGAAAAAGAGAAGAGTTATTGTGTAGACTGTGAAAAACAAGAAGTTAGAAGTTTTGCTGAGATCAATCTCTGCTAAAAAGCATTTGAAAAAAGCAAAAATCTCTGGAGGCTTTGAAGTAATTAAATAGAATCCTATGTATTTTATTRTCAACATTGCTAGTAATAATTGAACTAGATTTTGCTAAGCATTACATCAAACCTAGGTGATGAAAGAAGAGCTAAATGGGATCTACAATAATGATCCAAGATTTTGCTACTTACACTTGAAGATGAATTGATTTAGGACAGACCTAATCAGTACTGAGTAGTATTTCCCCTCGGTGTTTTGCATATGAAGTTTAGAATATTTCAACTACTACATTATATTGTGACAAACAACACTCAGAATGGACTAATTTACTATTGAATTTACATTCCATGAAGTTCCTCTTCAACATTTCCCCAGAAATAATAATTTGACCAAATAATAATTCCAATTTGTGATTACCTCTAATGTATATACTTGTGATTTTAGGTCCAAGTGTAAGCTAAATACATTTAAATGATGCATTTTAGTTTTTCTAAAATTGCTAACATACATATGAAGTATTCCTTTCTTAATTAGGGTATTCCATCCTACCTGCAAAAATAGTTATGTGCACGGTTCCCTTTAGTAGTGCTTCTGCAACTTTTTCTGCTTTTTCTCCAAGATAYCTCTTTAGTTTTGCATTTCTTCTCAATCATTAAAAATCTGTATTCTAGGTTTATAGAATTTAATAGTTTGTACAAAAGATAAGTGGACAAAACAATATATAGGAAAAGCTAAAAGATAGCCCAATCCTTATAAAGGCAGGAATATAAAGCACTTTTTTTTTTTTTTAATGAATCCAACTGGGAATTGTCCAAATTTAAAAAAAAAAAAATTGTCAGGAGTCTCAAAACCATTCTGCTTCTGGATGAAGCAGAAATCCTCATTAATTAACTTTTACTAAAGCACTATTCCAACTAAAATATAAATGTCATTTTACCCATTTCAGGATCTGCTATGACCCTGTATTATTTTATTTACTTACTAGTCAATGATGGATATGAGCCAATTTCATGTTGATTTTTAAAGAACTCTTTCATGATAATGATTAGTTGTAGTGTTTGCCCCTGATGTTCTGGTTGTGAATTAATAAAACTCTCTGAAGAGAAACAGACACAAAACTTTTAGCAGTATGCTAATTCTCACTAGAGGGAACGTAGTCCTGCTGAAGGATGGGCTGCGAAGAAAGACATTGGCTTACACCCAGCTTCAGGGTAATCCAGCATCTCTGCTGACAGGACAGTATGACTCCTGCTTGCCTAATTAATAATGATATCCATGTTAAGTGAGAGTAATAAATTTGTCCATGGGAACTAAGCATGGCTCATTAGGCAGCTCCTTCCAAATTAAGGCAGAATGCTTCTTCATCACTAAACAGTTACTTCACCTTCTCTTCTGCAGGGGTACTCTCTTCTCTTTTGAAAGACTGCTCTTTCCAGAAGCAGCACTATTTCTTTTTGATTACTAGTGTTGTTTCATTTTAACTGTGATGAGTSCATTAAATGCTCATATTTTGGCTTTTATTTAAATCTGCTTAGATGCATGAGGCCCTCACCTCTTGTGATGGTGAGAGAGAGTCTTCTATTCTACAAAGCTCTCTGCAACAGTAAACAAAGCTGTATTTGCCACTTTCATGCTCATGGCATAGTTTTAACCCAGGAGGCACTTAAGAACTTTCTGGAAGTCTGATTTACCTAYGAAGTTACATGTAATATACAGAGTGGCATACAGATTTTGCCACGGAAATGTAAATGTTAGTGACATTGGTGAGCAGTTTTTAACATGAACAACAATTCATATAAGATGTTCAAAACAATCCTACATAGACAGAACAGACCTTGACTTTCAAGAAAATTCTATTTCAGCTGTTAAAATAAGTATTCATGTCTCTCATATTAATTATAACCATTCTTCAAAACACATAAATGAGAAAAGGAACAAAACCCCTTTTCTTCATTCACTAGTTTAGACAGTTTTGCCAAAAGAAATCTGTCCTATCATAATCAAGATTCAAACCTAGCATCTAAATTCTCAGAAGATAGAAAGCATTTTCTCATGCAGTWACTCCAAAGCAACTGTAAAAATCAATCAAATCATGCCTTTACACTTGCTGGCATCAGTGTCCTGATTGTTTTACTGTTTGTGTCTCCTTTCACCTATCAGTTCTGGCTACATAAACATACATCCTTCTTTCTAAGAGCATATAATGATCTACTTCTTCAGCYGGAATTTTGGGAACACTTTGCTTGAGCATCACCATTAGTTGCTATGGTGATGGTTCTAATGGCATTTACAGGCAGCAGGGAAGAGATTCATTCCAGAGTGAAAAAAAGATACAGCCTCTCCAGCATATCCTCATTACTCAAGTAATAAATAAAAAATGCCCATGCAGGTATGTGTTTGTACATAGCCCATCTTATTTCAACCCTTCTGAGTTGTATCATGAAGAATTGTAAAAAAAAAAAAAAGACACTTCAGATTTTTTATATATATATATGCACATTTAAGTAAACACAGAATCACAGCCAAGATAAAACTGGACTGAATATACTTTGATGTTCAGATTTTACAAAAAGTATGCTGACTCAAGGGGGAAACTTTATAATTGCAGGATAAATTTTACTTTCTATTAAATTTCCATTAGAAAGATSTGTCTGATGGCTGGAGAGAAATAGAAACGTTCATTCCCTGTATTCTATTCAGTTCAGCAGTAAGCTTGAATCACTTYCCAATTCTTCCTGAATAGAAAAATTAATTTCCCATTGTGCCTGATTAAAAGACAGTCTTGAAGACCCTCATCTGAATCAGAGCAAGAGTCTAAAAACAGGTTTCCTCTGAGTCARTGCCATAATTTTGTCTATTTCTTAATGAACTCCACTGAGAAACTTGTTTATTTTTTTGCCATATGAGGAAAATTTTCAAAATGTTTGTAAAACCGACTAATCTTTTGAGGAAATAAATTCTTCTAGTATTTCTGGAGAGCCATTAGTGGTTATTTTCTGTTACAGAGAAATCAGAGGTGAGTATAATTACAAAGAGAGACAAAAATTGTGCTAATCATCTCTTTGGAGAGTTATTAAGGTTTTGTTCCTCTCCCAACTTTGAGAAACTATTTGCAGAAAATTAAGTTTAAGAACAGATCCCATAATGTAAATATAATGATAATGGATAGCAATGTTAAAGACTGATCCTATCTTTTCTTTCTGACCCTTTTTTAAAGCAGTTTCTCAATTTTAAATAATTGCAGCTGATTTTTTTTTCCATGTTAGTTGTCTGCCAGAGGATATTGTATTTTATATTAGARTTAAAACAGCTAAATCAGTTTTGTAAAATTAACTAGAAAAAGGAATTAAATTGGATTGKTCCAGTTAAAAAGAAAGAAACAGAGAAGTATCAGCCCCCAAATCTGCTTTTTGGGCTGCTCTGGGACTTGCATTCTTTGGAATAGCAGTGGCTGATTCAGGGACAGGGCCACTTTTGCTGTCCTTAGGAAGAAAAGTTCAGGTCTACCAAAAAATCTTAGTTGTTCTGGGCAAAATTTGACTGTTACCATTTTGAAGATTTCATTCTGAAMATGCTGCATCCCCATGGTATATAGGAAGAGAACCAGCTGTTAGGAGTTGTGGTCCAATTGGCCATGGTAAGAGAGGAACGGATACCTACGTTTTGTTAAAGAGTCTGTGCATCTCTTAATAAGAGAAAAAACACCTGACTCAACAGCAGAAAATAACTTTTCTTACATTGAAGAAAAATTCTTTTCATTCTCATTTTTGTCAGTTTTTGTGTTTGGTTTTTTCCCCCCTCAACTTTAGAGGTATTTGTTTTAAAGGCAGGAAAAGATCTTTTAAAGGTTTTCCTCATGAAGGACACAAACATTGGAAGGAAAAGCATTAAACTTTCAATATTTTTAGTTAATTTGTAATTAATAAAATTTTTAATTAATGAAAGTTTTGAAATTCACCCACCAAACTGATTATTTTTTGTATTAAAAGAATTACCTACTTGACTACACACTCTTTCTTATTTAGTCTCCTTTCTTTTTTTGGACTGAATTCCTTACTCAAATAGCTCAATAAATTATGTTAAGGTGAGGGCTCATTAGAGCAGCACAATGAAAAGCATTTTTGTTGACTATCAGTATGTCAGAAAATTTGTATAAACAAATGTGTAAAGAATTTTATTTTACATGTACTTGCTAATAATGCCAAGAAAAAAAAACTAAAAAGGGACTGTGGTAAAAAAGGTCCTATCATAAAAAACAAGACAAAGATTTTTAAATAAATTAATATTTCTGGTTTTACTGCTGGCTCTGGCTGTTGGGARTAATCAACATTTAGACCTCCACTGAGAAGAGAATGCACCAAAKGAAGTTTTGAATAGTTGTCTCTGAGACAGGAATGATTAATTTCATGTAAGGATTGGGACACAGTTCTAGTGAAAAATACRAAATGATCACTGTTTCATGAATGCCTAGAGCCACAAATTCTTTGTGCAATAAAACTGCAGCATCTCAAGCTAAATATAAGTATAGTGACAGCCAGAAATAAAGATGGGAAAAAACTCAAATAATTAAAGTCTGTGATCAAACAATAATAGAAAACTGATACATTAGAGAAAAATGTTAAACAAAAATCTACTAAAATTGGAGAGTCAGAGTATATTAGTTCATCCAATACTGAATCACTCAAAATCTTTAGAAATGCTCTGATTAGATTAAGTCRGTGGAGGGAACCTTCTCAAGCTTCAAATAAATCTCAAGTATCTTGGATTTAAAGCATATACTTGTCTTTCCCAAGTATCCTTACACTGTAATTACATTTCACATCTCATTTCCGCTCTTTTTCAACATTCCCTTTGCCTTATGTTAGAAGTTAATTTGGCTTTGCTTTTTAAGGATGTTGCAACAGCACTGTCAGTCTCATATCTAGACAGGCAACAAAAAGCAATTTCTGAAACAGAGAGGCTGCAGAAGTAATTTAAAAATTTATTTTCTGTATCTGTTATTCTTTTTGTCTTTCACTGTGTGTTTATCTTGTTATTTCTTCCAGGAGGAAGGATCAGACTCTAAGATTGGCAGCCCCAGCCCAACACAAGTCATTTATTTTTCACCCAAAAGGTGACAGTTTATATTAATATTGCATAAGAAATGTCAGAAAAAGGCGGAGGTGGGGGGGAGTTAATAAAAAATGAGAAACCTCTCTAAAGTTAACAGGAAACATGAAAAGCCTTATTTAATAAGTTTACATTTCAAATATTGTTTGTGCTTCCTTTCAGAACCAAAGAAAAAAAATGAACAAGCCTTTTTACAGTGGTAGTTGTCATGCACGTAATAACACTGCCTCTGCTTTCAGAAAAGACTCTGATGGTGCTGCAGAGTTACAGCAACATCAACACCTTTAACACACAGGGCCCATTGAATTTATCCAGATTAAGACGGATTAGGGATTGTATAACTACGTACATGTTGAGGAGAAACAAGCTGAAATCACGTACAGAATCACAGAAAACTTGTATGATCTGGCCAGAGGTGCAGCAATCTAGTCTCTATCTCTATGCCAGGTAGGAGAAGCTACACAYCAGCTAACACTTAAAATGGTCCAGTGGTGGAAATTCAGCAGCTTGTCAGGAGCTCTATTTCAGTACAGATGTTTTCTTTATGGCCAGTGCACATGGAGATACTTCTTATATTAGAAGACAACTGTAATTCTTTTTAGAGGGGAAACAGATCTTTTTTTCTGTGGAAACATTTGATACTCTTAAATGTAGGACAGAAGACAAACCAAAGACTGAAAATTACTTCAAATATTTTCATCTGAAATACTCAAAAATTTAGCATTCTTTCTGAGAACTGGCACCTGGCTAACCCCTGGCTGAAAATCCTGAATTGCTTGGATGCAGCACTGACTATTCATAAAAGGGATTCATTACTTCTGCCTTTTAAGCATTTTGAGTGTGAAGTATTTTAGCAGAATTACATCAGAATGCAAATCTCACCATTGTGCAAACCATATGAATTACAGACCTCAAAATATGTTCTCTACCTGCACTTTATATGTTCATTGGCGCTATTTTAAAAATTTATCTGAATACAATAACATTGTCAGTAGTTTCCCATCCTTTTTATATCATCTTTTTTTTCCATACTTGACTTACTGGAAATGGACAGCATAATTACAGGCAATTTTACTGGGAAAAATTAACAACGTTTGAGGATTTTACACATACTAACAGCTAAAATAAGGAAGGAATCACAAGTCTTCTGAGACACCAAGTTGGTCCTGATTAATATAGCAAGAAAATTATAGCTGCAGTGATGTGAATGGTGCTAACTATAAACACCAATGATTCACTACCCTGACGTGTTGCCAGCAYAGACTGCCTTCCACAGTTATCCTCATTTCATTTCAGAGCTGATCTGACACATGAATATGTTTTCTGTTTTATGCTGAATAAAGCATGCTGTAACTGTGAATCTCTGMATGTTTTTGAATGACACTGAAGATAGGAGGCAGGTGACTGAACCATAGMAAGCATTTTCTCACAATTAGAAGGAGATGCTTGGATTAGCTGAAGAATTTAAGTAACTGAAGCAAAAAGGACACATCAGTGCAATTTCTTATGTTATTCTTCATAATTTACCTGAAAAAMCTTTTCCTACCCCCTACATGGAGAAATTGTTTAAATATTTGAACTATTTACAAATTTATCTAAGGTACTTAAATCTTGTTAAATTATACACACTTACAGATTCACACACTCTCAAAATACACATGTTTAAACTGTGTATCAAGAGGTACCAAAAAACCATATACAGTTAAATCCTCTTTGAAATACTGAACAGGATAAGGCCACCTTTCTTTCTGAAGTTAGTGGTAGAATTACCTGCTTTTCTGGAATATTGGATATTGTTTAATGGCAACAATAAAATTAGTTTGCTGTTGATGGTGTTTTACTCCCCAAAATAAAGGATAAGGTGAAACAAGCTTCTGGGAGAATAAACTAGAAATATTTACTCATAGCAAATTTTTCCAGTAGTTCTATTAAAAATGACTCATAGATACATTTTGATGTTAAAAATTATATGATTGCATTATTTTGCCTGACAAATTTATTAACATGGATCACAGATTTTCATCCACATGATAGAGCCACTGTCCTATTAGCATTTGTCTGAATAAACTTTGAATAAACTTGTGATTAAAAAAAAAAAAAAGAGTGTTCTTAATTATATCAACTTTTTACTGGTACCTTTCACTGGCTATTCAGCACAGCTTTTACAGTCCCTACCTTCTTCACCATGTTAACTCTTCCGACTTTGATTTCTACTCACTTTCTTTTTACCTCCTGATTTTTAGCA
>CADDXX010000448.1:201985-264652 GCA_902810485.1 Alauda arvensis
TCAGCACAGCTTTTACAGTCCCTACCTTCTTCACCATGTTAACTCTCCTGACTTTGATTTCTACTCACTTTCTTTTTACCTCCTGATTTTTAGCATTAAAGAGTTCTTCAGTGCCTTGTTTTCTCTCTTATTACTCAACAGATCTATTGAATTTTTAATAAATTATTTCACATGCTTACCAATTTATGCATTTACGCCCCCAGGCCTTAAGTTATTTGCATCTCCATAAATGCTCCTTTTACATCAAACATAGCCCACTGCTGTTTGCCATTATTTCACAATGAATAATTTAAATCAATTAAATTAAAATGTGATTTTTGTAAGCAGCCTCCTTTACCAAGGTTTCATGTCATAAATTATTATTTCACCCCCAAAATATTGACAATGAAGAACTTTATATTTATGTGTTACATATTTATATTTGGTAGTTTGTAAACTTTATACAGAAACTTTTTAAATATTWTATTATTGTTATGGTAGTTTATGAAAGTCATTATGAGGTTTTGGGGTTTTTTTCTTTTATACTTTTTTACTATATAAAATTCTAAATACCCCTGAATTAGGGGTATTTTTACTATATTAGGGAATTTTTACTATATAAAATTCTAAATCCCCCCTGAATTAGGGGACCAATGATCTTTTGCTGAATTTCTGTTGATAAAACTGGTTTTCACACAGTGAAAAGACTGCTTTTTAAAGTCTATTTTTATGCTTCAAATTTTAAGGGTCTTCCTGGTTATTTAGACAGTCCTAATAAAATTAATCAAATTAGAATAGAGACTTAATGCCTTTCTCCTGCTTCCTTTTCTTTGTMATCTGATCCAGAAAATAAAAGAAAAAAGTATACAGTTACAACAAAATARTGATTTATTTGATGAGTACTATAAATATGAATCTACTAGCTATAAATCACGTCATAATCTCTGAAATCTCTGAATAAGGTGCAGAACATCCTGCCTTTTAGCTGCTTGAGACTAAAGCATCCCAGTCTTCTGTATTGTTTGTGAAAGGAATCAGAGTCTTTGGAATGGATACTAGAGGGAAAAAAGCACTAAACACATGGAAGTAAATAGAAAGAAAACATTGGTCAAGGTGGCAGCCAAGTTTTGGGTTTCATTTAACATCTTTGGACTATATGCTCTTCCTGAAGATTAAATCAGTTAAGTACTTTGAGGTAGACAAAGTATTCTGTGCCAACAATAATATTTATTTACTATTTTAATATTCTTACTGCTACCAGAAGAGGAATTATTCTCTCATTCTGAAGTACTAAAATATGCATTCAGTAGGATCTGGGAGTTCATATTCTCCACTGTAATACTTCTGTCATGAAGAGAAACTTAGAGAAATCTCTCAAACTGAAGAAAATTATAATTCTATTTTAAAAGACAAACTCATGATAGTAAGTTTCTCTAATCCAGACTGTTCTTGTGAAGTTCACCAGAATTTAATCACAATTAAGGAGTGGAAAATGGAGAAAAAAACCTTACAGACATATTAAGTCCTGTCCTTGTGGCACGAGGGACAGTTACTGAAATTGTCAGCATACAGGAGAAAATACCTTGGGTGACAGTTGCATCCTAATGAATGCAAGCCTAAATGTGGACAATTTTTTTAACATCTCATTCAAATGCAAGCAAGCCATGTAATACACATACACTTTGCTTAGTAAATGATATCTCTAAATCACTACTTCTTAATCCTGATCTAACTCATACAAAGGTTAGCACAGCCTACTTGTAAGTCCTTCTACTTGAAGTGAATATTAGCCAGAAAAGCTGTATCATTCTCAATGTCAAATAGATTTATAAYAAAAGTAGCATGTGAGGTACTGTAGAAGGGAAAAAGTTTGAAGGTGGTCACAAAACACCAGAAAAACTTTTTTTTTAATGTGGCCTCTGGTTCAATAATATCTGTGGGGCTTGTTCAAATGGGTCTAAAAACCACTCATTGCTTAAATGGAGACTTCTAAGATGCTGGCATAAAAGCTGAACAAAACTTGAGTTTCTACAGATGTTCAGTGCTGTAGTGTAATGGGAAGCTGTTTTTCTTGGTTTTATTTGCTTTTATATTTAGTGAAACCACAGTTAAGTTCTATATCACCTGCTGTAGGAAACTAGAATATGGTGAAGATTAATGCTCCAATGTCAGAAGCTGCAATTCCATTGCAATGATTTTTCCACTYCCAGTTTTTATTACTTACAGGTTTTTGTCAGCTACAGAACTTGCTTGAAACATTTCAGCATTTTATCAGCCTGACCATATTTACAGACAATAAATGAATAATTGAAAATGAATAAAGTGATAAAGAAACACATAAATTATATTCTTATTTACTTATGCTGGAATTGCCTCTCTGTTAATACAGACTGAGGCTGGAAGATCTATACCTCTTCCCAGGCAGTTTGGAGGGCTGGATGATAAAAAAACCCCAGCACTCTTTTCTGTGCTTCTACACAACAGTGCCAGGAAAGCACTGGTTTAGGTTTTACTCCTTTGTGGACTGTCTCCTTGGCTGTAATAACTTCTGCTTCATGGCTGAGAAATTTTTGRAAAAAAACCCTAAAAACCAATGTATTGGTATACAAGAATAAGAGACACAGAACAAAAGAGGGGAAAGAAAAATGGCTAAAATTGCAAGTGAACTAAGAAGAGCATCCACAAAGGCAAATGGCTAGAAGAAAAAAAAAGGACCTTTAAAATACAGAAAATCACATATATGGCACATATTCCATAAATTTTTGCTCGGAGTATAAAAAAATCTTTGGATAAGTCATAAGGAGGAGTCATCCTGGCTCCAAAGCACTTAGTTCTCTRACAAAGAAGAGCTACCTTGTTGCTYATTGCATTAAGCCCRAGGCCTGAAGCAATCAGAGGTTACCAAAGGGACTGGGGAAAAAAACTGCATGGATGAAGTGGCATTTTTCAACACTTTCAAAGCCTGGCCGTGTTCTTAGAGCATTGTTCATTTACACCCTCAGTGCAATGCCTTCACCAAGTGAGCAACTTGTCCTGTTCCTCCTCCTGTTCCATGAGCACTTCYAAGGAGCCAATATTTGCACACAGTYGGYAATTGAAGKWCAYACCACAGTGATGGCATGTTTTGCATTTGGGATGTTCTACTCCCTCATGAAGATTCCAGACCTCACAKCCAACACAGCAGTAAAGAAAATTTTTAACTTCTCTGTTCAGATGGCTAGCGAACAGACATCTTAAGACTATAAACTTGGTTTGGGTTTGTTTTGTTTTGTTTAGTTTTTTCTTTTGAAGTCTCAAGTATAAAAAGTTTTTGAATTTTATTGAGCCATTCCAACTTTAATCTGCCTCCCTAAGGAAAATACAGTGCACCTATGTAACCTACAAATCCTAAGAAATGTACCATTTATGTCAGTAAAAGGCCTTCCCAGTGGGAAAYACTTTTAAAAAGTATGGCATTTTCATATTTCTTGTTGATACTAGTCTGCCTCTGCCTAGATGAAACTACAGAACTGTCTAAAATTACCTTTTACATAATTTGGACCCAAAAAGCCCCCAAACCAACATAAMCYAGAAAGCACTGTACATTAACAGAAMAAAGYATCTCTCATTTCCTTCTCATTTGAGAAATTTTGAGCATCTGTTTTTCACTGTTTTTAAAACAGAGAAAAGACCAGATAAAATAATTCTGATTGAATTTGGAATTAAAAATTTAAAAACAATGTACAATAGTGGTCTTATATAATTCACTACTCATAATWTCAACTTTCTAAACATGCATCATTATCTCTTTCCATTTATTACACTTCAGGCAGRCTGAAGAAAATGGAGAAARTAAGACAAAAGTCAGAWTGGTATTGCATWTTTTAAMGACTCCRATCTCAGTCCTAGTGAAATCATACMTTGCAGCTGCTATTYGTTMCATCAACATATTTGAAAACAACCAAACTGATCACTGTTTCTTTAGGTCCTCAGTTAGAAAAAGAAATGTTAGAYTAGTTAAATGTGACATTAAAGTGAAGCTGTAAACCCCATATAGCATTATGGAGAAATAAGGTAGTTTTGTAGTCAAWATCAGTTTATTTCCAATTTTGCCATGCCTTCTAGTACGATTCTGCATCTACTGACATCAGGACTTCTGATATTATACTTTAAAGGGAAAAAAAAATAGGTCTCTTTCTGCAAGGTAGTTAATGTTATGCTCTTGCCTGTCAAAGTGGCAATTTATTTTATACTTTCTTATCATACCTTGAGAATTTTGCACATTATCTCATAAACTGAAAATGTTTTCTCAGCTCGTGTCCAATCCCAGGTTGTGACCTTTGAAAAACAAACAAAACACAAAATAAACAAAAAAGAAATGAAGTTATTTTTGTTGGTTTCAAGAATCAAGTTTATTAACAAAAAAAAAAAAACCTTGAACTATTTACATTGATTAAAMCATATTCAGAAAGACCAAGCACTGCCTCAAAGCAACAACTGGCAGGGACCAGACTGTTCCATCTTGCCTGTCTTTACAATACATTTCTTTTGCATGCAGCCTGCTCTATGCAAAATAATGATACTTCCCCTGGGAACTTGCAGGGGTTGCAGTAAGATCCTGAGAGGATACAGCCCTTGAATTCATCTCACAGAGGCAGGATCCTGTCTATTAGAAAACGTATTTCCCACCTCTTTCCTCCTTGTAGTTGCCTGCCACTATTTGCTCCCAATCACCTTGTGTTTGCAAATCCATAAAACCAGTCTCCAACCTTGCAATGTCTCAGACACTTACCCCATATGCCTTGAAATCCAGGGGGAAAAAAACAAAGCATGAAAATACACAGGCAGATATTAATTTTCTTTTTTTCTTACCAAGATTAATCTACTCCTAAATTCTAAGAAATTAAGATTTGAAGAATAGTCTTTTTTTTTCATCTTTGTTTTGGGATTTCACAACTGTTTTTCCCTGTATTCATTTTAGGCAACTGTTTTACATATACAAATGCATATATAAAAGAATTAAATTAAATCATGGAAGGGTAGGTGTTAAGACTTAAATGAGGCAGAAAGGGATAGGTGAATATATTCAGTACGGGAAGAGTTAAGGCAATACCCTAASAGTGTATAAAATTTCCAAAGAAAACACAAACAGAAAACATGAGAATATTAAGAGTCTCAAAATATAGAAGAAGGCAMAAAATAGAATGAAATTGAGGTTATAAATGAAAGAATAATCATCTTAATGGTAAAGATTTTGGACAGTGGCCCATATTCAAAGGAAGACAGCTGTATCATTAAATTYGTTAGTCACAATGAAGAGGTYRAAGAAAACATACATTACTGATTCTACAAGGTTCAAGAAAAACCTTTTGAAAAATGTTTAATAAAATACTTTCCAGAGCCCAAGGAACAAAATATTAYATAAGATCAATTTATCTCTTATCTAAAGAGAAAATAATCATTAATTGATCAAAATTATTTYRATGTTGTATGAGAAAACTCTATCCCTAACTAATTTTTGGTTAAAACAYTACTGTAATGGAAAGYCCTTTAAGGAAATCACAGGCAAGAATGAAAAGTTCAAAACACRGTGTTATAGTTCCTCTTCTATTAGAATTTCCTTTATTTGCAGTCATTGTCAAATGCAGTCTTCACWAACTTATTGAACTGTGGGTATTAAACCACAAAGCCACTCTTTCTCCTATGGACAAAAAGATAAATTTCTCACCATGAACAGAAAAATGTGGAGAGGAGTCTTACTACAGCCCCACTGAGCCCACAACACCCAGATGAAGTCATATTGTGCCATGAGGAAAAGTCGTTATTCTTGCTCCTGAAGCACAAAGTCATTTGGAGCTATTTTAAAAAATTTATAATAGGCTCCATAGTTTGGGGGAAAATATAAGAGCTCCCTCCTCTCCCCTGGTTTCCTACTTTTATTTGTACCTGTAAAGGGATTTCTTTTCAGGTCAAACCAAAACTCTTTCTGTATAAAGAYATGTTCAAAGCAAAAGCAATTGTTGAATTAAGACACCCATAGAAGTTGCTGCGCCATTCACTTTTAATGTTTTAATTTAAAATATTGAGTAGCAAAAGAAAGGGTGTTAGTGGCTCTTTCTCAAGAAAATTCCCAATTATACATCGGAAGGAATTGAAACCCACCAGACTTGACACAATTAAAAATTCTAAAGAAGGAAATATATCAGGAAGTAATAGAAAAAATAATAGTAAAGAAGTAATTTTCTTTAAAAATTTCAAAATGCAAATAAGAAACACTAGGATTGCTCCTTTATCTGAGCATGGGAAGTAGAAGTAYTACAGATAAAAAACAAGGCAGGGGGAGGCTGTTGATAGACATTGYTTAAACACATGCTTCCCTAATGTGTTAGGCTTCAGTAGAGACTGGGAAATACTTCGTTTGATTTTCTGGTTGAGAAAGTTTGCAGGACATCTCTTTTCAGAAAACAACTTTTTCCAAGTAGTTTATGCTGCACATATAATTAAAACAGTTTTTATTTTAACTACACTTTATATATCTCCTAAAAAGAAGCTCTGAAACTGTCATTGAAACTTTGTTCATAATATTTTCTAATCCCTAGAAGAGACAAACCTGCAGATTAGCAAATGTTAACTGTATGTGTAAAAGTCTGGATATAGAAAATAGATTTTAGAAGTGTGCAATTATTATAAAYATTGCATGTTGG
Source organism: Alauda arvensis (assembly GCA_902810485.1). Lineage (NCBI taxonomy): Eukaryota > Metazoa > Chordata > Aves > Passeriformes > Alaudidae > Alauda > Alauda arvensis. The sequence continues at coordinate 208,648 of CADDXX010000448.1, forward strand.
AACTGGRTGGYCTTTAAGGTCCYTTCTAACCCAAAYATTCTATGATTCTATGTCTTTAAGGCAGCTCTGTAGGAACTCTCCCTTTGTCCTAAAAAAAGCATGCTTATCATTCTGCTTACCTCCTACACCATGAAGAGAAAATATTTTTCTCTGCATTTGAACAGTTTTTCTATTTTAGACTAGGAACCAGAATCTGGCAATACAGATTCATTTTGTGCTTGCAGCTGAGCTGAAACAAGAGCCATAAAAACTCAGCAATGGGTTTCTTGTCTTATACAATAGCAGCTTGCCAAAATTTTCCTTACTCACATCATCATGGTTCAGATTCTTCATATGGACATGTTCTTTCACACCCATTAATCACCCCCCATCTGACATTTTTCCCCTACAAGTATATTATTCCTATAAATTTCTGATTCTTAAGTAAAGAGGCTTGTCATCTCTTCCATAGTTCCATAGTTCTTAAAAAAGAACAATCTTCCTGTATTGAACAGGATTTCTCATCACTGATTCTATCTAGTACCCAGAATGCAGTTGGTTTTACTTGACAGGCAGCAAATGCTCAAGTAGGTCTAGCAAAGACAAGAGAGCTGGATTTGAATTAAGGTGCTTGTTAGCATAAACTGACAYTTTTATCTAATCCTGAAAAATATCCACCAAAAAAAGCCCATTAATAGACCCRAGAATGCCAAAATCCCACACCCATGAATTAGCCTACAAATACTGAACACATGAAGTTTTCAGTCCATACTTGCTTCCATTCCCCATGTCTTTCACATGTTTTTAAACCTTTTGCWAAATGAACACCAATAGTTACTGATGATCAATCCAAAGATTTGCAAGAAGGCTCTGAACTACCTCAGGAAGAGGTTGCCCCAAGAGGTGGTAGATGCCCCATCTCTGAAAACATTCAAGACCAGGTTTGACAGGCTCTGAGCAATCTGCTCCAGTTGAAGGTGTCCCTGCTTGTTGTAGGAAGGTTGGACTAGATAACCTTTAAAGCTCCCTTTCAACCTATTCAAACTATTCTATGGTTCTTTTTCAGGCACGAAGGAGCTACAGCCTGGATCTSACAAACACAGGGTTTAGCAGCAGTCAAGAAAGGTCACCCAATAAACAGGAAAAATTAATCCACATGACTCTTCCTGCTGCAGGCATAGGACTGCTAATGTCTCCTTAGAAACTGGCTTGAAAGTCAGCTAGAGGACCTTTACTGCAGCTTAGATATRCCATAAGATTGTGAAAGTAAACTGCTGAACATAAAACGAGCACTAAAATTTTGCCCAGTGCTCCCAATTAAGATATTTAACTTAAACAATTCCATTTGATTCTCTACCTTCCTTTTGGTGCTCTTAAGAAGCAAGAACTTCCATTCAGGATGGAATCTAGAGACATATTGCCATCTCCACAGCATGTAAAAAGCTTTGAGATTTCCCCAAATCTCAGCAGTTTCACTAGAATGATTGGTCAGTTTAAATCTAACCATCTTGCTTCAGGCATGTTCTGTCTGCCAAAGGAAAATTAAAAGCTCCCTTTTAACATGAGCAGATTTCCCTTTTATTTTCYTAAGTGTTCATTAAAGTGGGGGGAAATAAATTCTTGCTAGATACCASATCATCTGATGAAGAGCTGTTTTCTATCACTTCTATACCACACACCCTGCAACTTTTCAAYGCTGTTAGTTGCAGTCCTGCTAGCCCAATGAGTGATATCTCACTGTGAAAGACTTGTATGCATTTCATGACATTATTTTAATACCATTTATTCCCACTAAGCATGAGAAACATACTTACTGGMGGTGCTATAAATTTGTACAGGGAAGATCCCCTCAGTGCTAGAAACTTTGGTGTGTACATTCGGTCCTGGAGGGAGTCTTGTTCCCGTTCTTCCGTCCAGCCCATGTAGACTATCTGACAAAAAAATCAATAGTGTTGATAATTTCTCAGAGATTTTCTTGTGTTGCAAGTATTTSACGTGCATAAACTGGTCTGTCAAATTTAACATAGCTGCAAACCTTGAACCCCAGACACAATATGGTACATTGGCAGTTTTTATACAGGATACCTGCTAGGACAATGTAAAAACTTGAGAAGAARCACTTATTGTACTAGCAATAACAAGAAACATAAACCACATACTCCAGGGAGGTTAAAGGTGTATTCTACATATTTGCTGACAGAGCATGTCCGTGAAATTCAATGCAGGTGAAGGGTAAGGAACCACCAGTCAGGAATCCTAAGTCAAGCAACTGCTATTRTGCAGTAACATAGATACAGCCTCCACATGCAAGTTCACAGTTACACATTAAACAATATGATTTTATAAATTTCATTTCCAATTAATGTCAACTAATTTTTTTTTTTTTACTCTCTGAAAATCTCTGTGTAGGAGTTTTGAACCTTTTTGCTTAGAAGTAGGGGATTAGCAGACTGTTTTCACTCAATATTTTGAACAGACCTCATCAACAGCTAAGAAGCAACCAGCATGCTGTAGACCCTTACCACCACCTGCAAATTTTCTGACACAGCTGTTTYAACTAGAACTAATTCCAACTCACTTTATGATGTAATTTCCTACCTATCCTGTYGAGTTTTTTAATATCAAATCTTTAAAGAGTAGAAGAACATGAGTCACCACTATGCCAGCTTCTGGAGAACCACTGAACAGSGAGTAGACAYATCATGGAACATTTGATTTATAACCATGCCATTAGTAATAAAATAAAGTTTCCAGTGTGTACTGGTACAATACTGCTATGGAAAATAGCTCAACCCATATGTATGAAAATACAGTGCTGCTAATGGGATTGATCTATTTTTAAATGTCTCTGTGAAACTGATTTCTACACTAGCAAAGAAAGYATGGGACATTCTCTGTCTTAAATGTCAGTAATAATCATGTAAGGAAAATGGTAATAATTATGTAAGGAAAAGTTAACAAGTCAACAAGTTTGTAAGTGCACCAATGGTATGAATGTCCCTAAAATGAATGTTCTTACTGCATGTTTCATCCTCCCAGATTTTGAAGGTTGTGAACTTTTGAAAAGAAATTTACACAAGTTTATTTCTTTGCATTGGGGCAGAGAATTTTCAGCAACATTTCTTCATGGAATATGCAATAAAATAAATAGTGGGTCTATTGTTCTTCTTTTTCTCTTTTTTTTTTTCTTTTGGAAGGGGGGGCAGGGGAGGTTGTATTTTTTATTGCAACACACTGGAAATTATTAGCTTTTTCAAAATCCCCTTGTATGAAATCAACACTACCTGTTAATACAGTAGTCTCTGTCACAGTTTATTGGATATTTTATGGTCTATAACCAGAGACAGGGAGAAGGTCAATTTTTCTCATACCACAGTGACACTTCAATATTTAATTATTTTGTCAATATCAAACAGTAAAACTGTCATATAGTGTCAGGTTCAATGAAGAACATGTGTTGAAGTATCTGCTAGTTTGGTGACTAAATAAGTTTAGAAAAGTCAAAAAGAAGACAGATCTGTAGCACAATATTCAACCATCAAAAAAGYGTATYGTTATGCAATAACCAAAAAGCCATGTTTTCTGAAATCTCACTTGTTCCTGAATGAAGAACTATTTAAAAGGAAAAAAACCCMAAACAACCAAACAAACAACTGACTGGTAAAGTAAAAGAAGTTTTAAATTATTTCAATTCAATATTTATTCAAATTTCTCTCATTTCTRCTGTTTCATATGCTATCCATAAATAAGATCTTCATCCCTCCAACTTGGCTGTAGTCTCTATATCTCAGTGACTGAGGTGGGTTACACAGAAGAGGTATAKAAGTATAAACAAATTGTACTACTATGTGCAGAAGTTTGGCACATTTTTTTCTCTMTATAACTGAAAGAAAATACATGATCTCCAGTTTCTGGGAATTGAGACATCTATGCTTCAAAATCATTCAATTGAATTCATTTGGTTTCATCTTGATTTGTTTCATTTAAATTGGACACACAGTAGGATATCATCTTTCCTGATGATATTTAACATCACTGTAACTCTACATGTAATCCTTTCTCAGAGTTTTTCATATTTCTACATCTACTATTCATCATGATAACAGGATACAGTCACTCATGCTGTGCAGATGTATTGATATTCCACATTTGATTGACTTAACACTRAAGTAGCCATGAAATTTAAGCCAATTGCTCCCTTAGATATTTCTCCCTTGCCTCTGTAGATCATGAGGAAAAATTAGATCGATTTTCCAGACAACCTGCTGTACCAAAAGTTTTATTAACAGAAAAGCACTTCTCCTTCGACTCAATGCCTACTATTCAACATAGAGAGGAACTGTCAAGCAAAGACTGTATGATCATAATAAGGAACATTTACAAATTGTTTTGGGTGCATGTGCATATCCACGTGAGGATTAAAACTGCGCAGGCTATATTCTGGAAAAATGGGTAAAGCCAAGCATATACTTGCTAACTATTTTAATTGGTAACACTGAGAACCATGATAACTTTAAAGATCCTAAAGTGATCTCWGTTTATCTAAACATACTCAATGTGTGAAATTAAACAAAATGCTGCAATTTTTTATACAATGAAGGTGAAAAACTGTTGAAGATTTTCACTTCTGAGGTAAAATAGATGACATTTTTGAAACATTTCTGTTACTAGGAAATGTTCTGACTTCTAAAAAACCTTTGATCTATAAAAACTTAGAGAAACTTATTTACTGGAAAGAGATTGTAACCTAAAAAATTAATAATTCATGCATATGTATGAACTGAAATATTGGTTGACTATGATATATGACTGAGAGTTTTGGACCATATCTCTGTGTAGCTGCACATGTGGACTTGGCACATATCGCATTTCATGAGATTATGAAATTCCAGAAATTTCATCTCTGAAAATAAATGCTTAGCACATACACACAATGAATGGGTATGAATGTTAATCAGAAATAGATTCATAAATTCAGATATCTAGTTAGTTTTTAATCTTATCAAGTTTTCTTTTGAGTCCCTATAAAACTGTTAATTGTTATCAAAAAATGTGGCAGGGGTGGCAAAACCAGATTTTATTTATGATTCACATTCCACTTGAAAGATATTTCTTGCAGTTCTTGTTTCTAACTTACCTCAAGCAGCTCATTCTTCAAAATCAAATGGTGACACAAATTAGTTAACTTAGTGGCTGCTGGTTCAGTAACAAAGATTCARTAAGTCATTATGGTTTATGAGTTGAATCATGGACAGTTTTAAAAAATCTATATTGAAATGATAAATGAAACAGGACAATTTCTTCAGTCAAAGATCTATAATCTTGTATTTTAATATATTCTTAAATCACACAGACATCCTAATCAAGCAAGATAAATTGCCATATTTTATATCAGTCCAATATATTGCTAAAAATTACTTAAATAGCCTTGACCATCACAGAGACTTTTTCAGAGGTCTTACAGATTTCATTATAATTTAGGAAGAATAGTAACATAAAAATACAAAAATTTTCCCCAAAATGAAATGTAATAAGTATGTGACATTATAAAAGTGAGGCAATTCAAAGATCTTTTTATCTTGCAAGTCTGATACTCATACTTACATTATGTGAAATTGTGCTKTAGGGCAACAGGATGAACATGGAATCAGAAGACAAATATGTCAGACAACACAGAGGGAAAGTAATGAGGGATGAGAAACTCAGATAATGCTCTCTACCCTGGTTTTAACATAGTTTTCTCTGTACTTTAAAAAAATCATTTTCTGTATACTCTAAAAAATTCATTATAATCAATTGTAAGCAGAAAAAAAAAACCAACAAAAACAAACAAACAAACAAACAAAAACCCACAAAACAACAAAAAACCAAAACCAAAACAAACACTGCCCCCCCAGAAAAACATAACAAAACAAAACAAACAAACAAACAAAAAACCCAAAAAACCCACCACACTGGAAATGCGAGAAAAAGTGGAAGAAAAAGGGTGGTCACAATGTGCTCATGGGCAAAACCAATTCTGCTTAGGAACTGGCTTAGGAAAAGGCTCAGGGTTTTTACACTGAGTAAAAAAAAAAATTTCAAAGTCAACAGAGGAACTAATCACACAGTATTTTGAATGGATGCTAGAAAAATGTTGCATTATTGTAAATACAGTTAAAATGTCTCCTATCCTATTTTTTCAGGAAAAGTCTGCTAATCTTTCCATATTTTTTTTAATTCCTGTGAAGTATTTTTTACCTTCCTCAATAAAAAAAGTCCACAAAAACTTTRGAGCTATTGCCAACAGCTCTAAAGATTGCTTTCATATTTTTGAACCATTTAACTACAAACAGGTTATTCAATCTAAGATTGCACATGTATTGTATCTCATAGTTTAATTTTCTTCTGTGTAAGAACCCACAATGTCCTCTTGCAACCAGACCAAGGCTGAGTATAGGTTTTCCATTTGGCTTTGTCCTGCTGTATTTTTGAAATGACCACACACAAATTCAGGCTATATTATCAGGTCTTAAAGTAAATAGTGTCAGAGAAACAGAAAATATTTCTTAATGATGGAAGATGATTTTTCACTTACAATCCAGATACATGAACACTGGCATCAAAGACTGAAAACAGAGTGTATTTGCTTTCTTAGCAAACAACATCAGAATCAGAGCAAAGACAGATGTTCACAATAATAAAAGCTGCTTGGACCTCCATAGAGATCTGTCCAAAATTAAAGCACTGTTTTAAAAACCTGAACCACAATTTATGTTGCATCCAACAGCATCCCATGASAAAACTTTGCATATTCCCAATGAGATGTACTGGATCTTGCTAGAAATCAGGACTATATTGACTGCTTCATGCCTTCACTCCCTCCACAGGTTTGAAAAATGATGGCTACATGAGGATAGAGGATGATTTTCCAAACAAGTAAAGAACTACGTGCTGCTTTTCCAGGTTTATTCTTCTTGTTATAATCTATTAATCCAGAGAAACATTTTGTCTCACCCATTYGGTTTTTCATCCAGTGCTACCTGTTAATAGACACAGCTTTTTTCAAAACACTCATTTTACTTATTTAAGATTTCTAAGTAGCTGTTTATTGAAATAAATTCTTCTAACRACCAAGTCAATTTGAACCTTAATTCAGCAACTGTGTGCCTTTGTCAAAATGTCAACATTAGAAGTTGGGATTTTTTGCCTCTCTTAAATTATTCAACTCAATGCACTATTACGTGTATTTAAAATTCATCACAATTTAAATTTGTTCATTTTAATAGAGGTGATTAGCATTTAGAAAGCACAGACCTTTTCCAAGAAAGACCTTATGCAGCTGTTATAACAAAGATGGATTTGGATGYAAACTGCAGTATTAAGATACCAATCTATACTAATTTCAGGAGTGTGTGTGAAATTACGAGTATGAATCAGTACAAAAAAAATCATGCTAGTCCTGTCTTTCAGGATATTGACTGGGTAATTAAAAAAGATAAAAAATRAACTAAAGTAGCTAGCCAGACCGTGGCAAACTCCCCAAAATGCACAAGGGATGTGTGTATTTTATACAGCATTAAGCATTTTCCTGCTAAATAGGTATGATGAAAAAAATATCGTGYTATCTCAAGTAATCTGCCTTMSTCACTTGACTGAGCTGCCTTCTTCTTGTAGACTTCTCTTATTTATCCACCACRTAACTCAACTTCYGAGCAATTTAGCATATCCCTGAGCAGGTTCATTTGATTACCAGGTTTACCACTGAGGAGACTCAGTCCTGACGACATCAGAGGCATTTTACAGCTCACCTGAGAGGCTTCAGATCTTCTCTGACACTCCCAACAGAGCAACTCTCAGCAAACACTTTGAAAAAGTGCAGGTCTCCCATATTTCCTGACCAAAAAAATGTACTATATATCACACTGTCATCATTCCCCCCTCCTTTTAATGTCATGTGACTGCAACTCGTAGGGTTCTGCTTTATTTTCTAGAGAAAAAAAAAAAAATCTTTGATATATGGTCATATTTTAATTCCTACCTGTTCATTTYTCACCTAGTGAATTTAGGAACAGTCCCAAGAAAGGCTGCAAATTTTAATCCAAGATGAAATTTCTGGGAGATTTTGAGGGTTTAAAATAGATAACAGTGCAATACAGCAAGCTCAGCACTCGGGTGACAAGAAAGTAAACATCATTTATTTTAAAGCCTAGTAGCTTGACTAGGTTTAGGACTTATCTTTTGATTAATGGCAGGCTTTTTTCCTCTTCTAAAACTACACAGCAGTATTTTTCATTCCCTAAAATAAAAATAGGTCAAACAAAATTATTTCAAATAATCAAGCTGGAGGGCATGACCTCTCCCTTTTGATGAACAACATATCACAATTCATCTTGTTCACCTCAGGGTAAACTACCAAAAGATGCTGAATGAAGAAAAAGATCAGGATATTACAAGTCATCAGACAGTGTTGTTCAGATTTTTGATGGTGCCACTGAGCAACCAACTGATGTATTTATCTTTCTTAAGCACCAGGGCAAGTGMAATATTTTCAGAAATATTTAATAACATTTTTAACTTGTCACAGGAGTACCTTTCAATTAGATTTCRAAGACTGATTACAGCTGATTTTTTTATTTTCTTTTTCTGTTTCTCTGAAAAAGACTGGTAAGCAGRACTTGGACAGGACTAGTGCAGTTTAGGCTATGTGGCTGTCTCTGAGAGATCACACTGCTCATGTAGCTGCCTTGATCACATCCTGAGCYTACTGAAATCAGTCCAAAGGAGATGGCAACAATACACATGGAAGAACCCCAAATGCCTGAGCATACAGAAAATACAGATGATGGGGAGTAGGTTATTTGAAATTAGTTTTAGAAATAAATGTTTTGAGTTTGCGTAACATCAGAATTACATTTCTACAGAATTAGATATTTRCACTTCAAAGTGCTCACAAAGCCAGACCAAAACTGAAAATAATCATTGTATATTTAAAGTTGTCTTTAGAGTCTCTGGTGTTGCTGTTTGCACAGCAATATAAACATACCTGAGAGAAATCCCTTTTTTGGTATCAATGATTTCACAAGGTCTGACTTAGAAATACCTTTATATCCTTGTGAGAACAAAGCTTGAAAATTAGTAGYCCACATATACATGTAAGTATATAAAAGCCTTTTTAGACTTAAAATATTTTATTTGAATACTKCATGGAMTCAACAYCAATATTCAAYAGAATAAAGCTATTCATGGGTACTCGTTTTAATTTTCATTCTTAATAATTTAAAYGGCAACTGATGTCTCGGGTTTCAGSGTCTTTTGAACTCTGAGARTAGGAAAAAAGTCTMTTTTTCCTCAGCAGAAAGGAAAGTAGGAAATAGGAGTTGTTGTCTCTRTTTTCTAAGTTTGTTTATTCTTTTCTTATTTATYACATTCTCTTCTGCTTAGTGAGGTCTGGTCAGGAGCTCAGCCTGCCAGGTCTGAATGTCTCACAAGGGCAGTATTAACGCTTTATATTAATCTTGATGTAGACAATATTTACATTTAACTACTAATACTTATGACTTATGTTAGTGTCTTTTTATTCTAATCTAATCTAGAAGTKTTACTATCACAGTAGAAGATGCAGGACAAGAAGAARAAGCAGAAGGACAGGGACACTCTCAGATTCTTCTATTTTGCCCTYCTTAACTCCACTCTAAAAAACCCCARAATTCAACTGACACTGATGAAAATATCAATGCTTGCAAAATTTCTTTGACCTTCTACTGAGGAGCAATTATTTTCAGTCCTATTTGATTATAAAAATAAAAAGACTTCTGAGAGCTGAAACTGTCCTTAAGACTTTCTCAAGGCTCTCAGAGAACACAATTACTACTTATGAACTCCCAGAACAATAAAAATAAATAAAATCTCCAAAAATTGAAATGTTTTAGACCAGCATTACATTACYTTTCAGAAATACAATAATTTTTTCAATCACTCAATACATGTAACTGAAAGAAGAAAAAAGTCAACAGGAGCTGAAATTTTGTTTTCAAAAGTACAATTGGATTTCTGCACAAAYCCACTGGTTTTCAAGTTTCATAATTAATAATCCATAGTCAGTTAATGAAATATTTTGAATAAGGAGAGTGTGACTGACACGTAGACATGGGTTGCATTTTTTTTTTCCTTACCAGGAACATGATTTTGCTGTGAGAAAGAAGATCTAGGATAGGTCAACTGGTGGTTAGGTAAACTTTTTCTGTAATGAAACAATTTATGCAGCTTCAGGGAAAGTTGTTAATTCCTAAGAACTCACAGCACCAAGGGAAGGACTGCACTATTACAACAAACTAAACCATTACCTGAAGTTTCACATTAATAGAAATGCGGATAATTAAATAGTTATTAGAGTGAATTAAAAATGAACAATATCACAGAATCCTTCAATGATTAATGGCTGCTGCAATCAGAAACATGATGGCAAGTGATGCATGGCACTTTAGGCTATAGTGTAGTCAGTAAATACAACTGTTAATGGGGACAGCTGTCTCTTTTAAGCAAAGTTAGCTGCTGAATTTTCTTATTTAACTTCCTGGTCATTGTATCTCCAGTGATCAGTGTATAGAAGCAAAGTTYAGTGAGAGAAGGGAAACGACAAAGAAGCCTATCTAGTGAAGAATTAGTCAGAAAAAATTAAAGGCCACACAGCACTCCTACAAAACAKGGAAACCTACTGATGAGAAATTGTGCCGCATCTGCACAATGTCTTTGGAGAATCAATGTTACCATTGCCAGCTAATAACAGGGAAMAAAAAGCCCAAAAGGTGGTATAAAATTTTAATCAAATCAATAAAGAATACTCCCTAAGGTAATTTTGTATCTTATTAGCTATAGCAAATAATGCTTTGTTTAATGATTTCACAGTTTTCAAGATCATCAAGCAATAGGTCTAATTAAACTTAATTTCCAAATAGAAAATGTTAATAATTCTTCTTTATTTATTAAAAAATTARCAATGCAGTAAAACCTCAGTTCAAATCATATTATGTAATAAAAAAAATGTAAATTAATCCATAAATTTAACATATATAGATAACAGAAGTAATTCTTTTTTTATTAGAAAAGTCAGACACTTAAACATTTCTTTTAACTCAAAATGTATTTCAAATATATCAATAACAGAAATGAAGACTACTTTTGAAAAAATAACAGTTGAAAAGACAAAACCTGTATTTAAACAATTTGGTCCCAAAGATCTTCCACTGCAGATGAACAGAGATAATGTTATGGACCACYGATTTTTCTCTTTCACCTGCCTTCAGAATTTGAACTTTCAATCACAAAAGCCTGAAAATTTAGCTGTTTTTATAAAAAAAAAAATACTCTGCAGTTGAAATCCAGAGTAGGTACTTTGCTAGATCTAGAGATTTACTCACTATGTCTGTTTTGTATCACTACAGCRAAGAAATTATGTAGCAAAGTACCACTAATGCCTTGTAGTATTTTTAAAATACTCAATCACTTCTCCTGGTGAGAGATGTTATGAAATCCCCACTCTTAAAGATAGTCACAATCTGATGTGAAAGTCCAGAGCAATCTGATTTATGTAGGCTACTCTCTGAGCAGGATTCTGACCAGATGACCTACAAAAATTAATCCAATACAAATTATTCTGTGAGTCTTTGATCTCAAGGCAGCCATGTCTGTCTTGGAATCTGTTTTAAAATAGTCTTGACTYACTGCTCTTAGAAAAACAGCTTCAGTCTTGTTTTTATTACAAATTTACATTATTTCATAASTACATACAAATCATATGTGGTAGCTCACATTTCATAATCCATGTCTAGCTGCCTAGGATTTTCTAAACATTCCAATTTTTTATCTACCCAAATTTTCAAAGGGACAGTGTATCAAGTTTCTCACTTGGGATTTCAAAATACATTCTGTAAAGGAATTTTAGTACAGATTGCTTGCAGGTAAAGTACCCTTGAGATTGAAGACACTGCTCACAGGCAGCAATGAAAGATGTATCCTATCATCCCTTCTCAACTGTAAACAGGAGRAGAAAAGGTTATGATTTGTGAAGGACCCTGATATCCTATAGAGATTGAAGAGGAAGGGGAAAAGGAGGTAAAAAGTCAGATGAGRCAAGAATAAAGTTGCTAATAAAGGACCAAAGTAATATATAACTTGCATTCTCATACATCCTTAAAGTAAATAAAATTCTTGGATTATGAAAAAGAAGGAAACATCAAGTTAGTCTTGAATGACTTTAAACATCAGTTTGCAAACAGTGGTATTAAAATACAAATGTGTTGAAAAACCGAACCAGAATGCAGTCCCATTCTGAAAGAGCAAGGCAAGGTAAAGAATAACCACTGCTAAAATACCCCCTTTCAGAAGCTAAAAAAAATATCTTAGGGGATGATTAGATGAAGAATAGGATATTCAGTATGTTCTACATACTATTATTTTCATGTTTCTCTCCATATCTTATTTAATAACAAGATAGGTTTTTGGTTTTGTTATAATATAGACAGTTTGCATTTTCCTGGTTTTCAGATTGAGCCTAGGCTATCCTGAGGATTCTATAGCTGGTCTTATGCCAATAGCCTGTGGCAGGAAATTAGTAGTAGAGTTCATAACATTTACTGAACTTATGTTGCACTTACTTTTTGATAGTGGGGTGTTGCCTGTCAGGAATTGATTTGTATCTAGCATCTCAGCATTTCCATGAAATTTGCAGTTTCATTGGACAAGCTCAGTCTTTAAAAAGTACCAGTGTCATTTTGCAGCATCACATCTGATGATGAGTATTTCTTCCACTCATGCAATTTTTTTTTTTTAACACAAAGTGTACCACTGTTATGAGAAATTGAGGGATGCAACCCATAAAATTAGGATTGGGTCCTGAAKGAAACCCAAATTTCAGTGTAAGATTTTTATCGACAGTGGCTTTTAATTCACAGAGTTCTACAGAGGGACAAGCAAGTTCCTTCACCCATAGAAAGATAACATAAAACCCATCCTCCATGGGTGCCATCTGTCTGATTGAAAAAGAGATCCTGGTGAAATAATTCAAGGCCTGTGAAGTGCACAGCAACCTTCAGGAGCATTATTTAACAATTGACGGATGTAAACTCATAATTAATACTTAGCCAGAAGTCACTCCTCGCACAGAGAGCATCTTTTCTTTCAAGCTTTTTTTTTTGCAGCCTCAGAGGTCTGGGTGCTATTTGCATAATAGGATCTGATCCTGTTCTTTCCCACTGTCTGGGTTTGGTTTTGAACAGCAGCCTGCTTCAGCAGGAGGGGAAGAAGAGGCGGCTGCATTATTCCACCTACTGCCATCAGGGCAGGCAACGTGGGAGCAATAGGTTGGAGTGATGAGTGACTATTGCCTCTRCTAAGCAAGTACCACAAACAGTAGGCTGTTAAACAAATAATGGGAAGCAGCAGGACTTCTGGATGTATATTTGCAGAAAGCAGCCAGAAACTGTGCACTATTGCATCTTGATCCTGCTGGACTTTGTGGGTACTCTCGAGTTGGCTCAGGTGACTCTGGTCACTTAGCACTTACACACTACCAGAGCCATCAAGGTGGAGACTGTTTTAGAGCAAGAAGCCCAGGCACAGGATTGCCTACCTATTTACATCTCAACAGACCTTYAGACCTCCACATTCTACATAAGTAGACTTGTTTGGTTGTTTGTTTTGGGYTTTTTCCAACCCAGCATTGCTGGGCGATATTCCAACAAGGAAAAAGGTTTCTTAGTAAATAAATACATAAAAAATTTTGTCAGTTGTCAGCTCCTGAGTATAATTTTTGGCCTGACCCTGCTAAATCTGTTTGCTGTGTCATGAAATATGACAGACTTACTAAGTTTTGCTTCCAAAAATACTAAGATTGAAAGCAAATATTTTCTAATATGCTAAACATATAACAGACATTACTCACTGAACAGTGTCTCTTTACCAAGACATACAACCTTTGAAAAGACAAARAAGTGTTGTAATATCATGTATTTCTAGGCCATGTTTCTGCATTCCCAATTAGCTCCATTTTTTAAACATTTTTTTGTAGTTTTCCTTCACACAGTTTCAGTGGTTAATACTTTTTAGTGTTATTTTTTTCCTTCTTCATTTGTAGGTAACCCATAAATTGTAAATTACTTTGTACTATTATATACATCAACTATTTTCTGAAATTCAGGTAGCAACTCTGTCACTGGTCCCACGGACAATTATTGTTATGAGAGAGAAAAGACAAATGACCACCTGCAGTCCACAGAGTTCTGTTTAACCACTGTTCTTAGAAGTTCAAGAGAATAAATATTTKTCCTGTTGGAAACTATGATTTGAAGAACCAATCATCTGCACAGATGTAAAATAAATCATGAGAAAAATGAAATGGTATTCACTTTCCTCTTGAAGTAAACTGTAATTAAATATATTTATTTTTGAGTCCCATGTGCTCCTCCAATAGAAAATCTATAGTTAAAGTATTTGCTTCATTGATTCCAATTAATTTCTTTAGATGATACAGTTCCCCAAGGAATAATGTGTATATAGGCTTACTGAACACCTTCCTTCTAGTATACTAAAATTAATGTTATTCCTGGGAACATTTACACTCACTTGATGCAATAAAAGAGATATTACAATAAAGCATTGCAACATTTCTATTTCTAGCCTCAGCCTCCAATAAAAATTACAATCTGACCAGACAGAACAAATTCCTATCTGGTAAGCTACAGATATTAACAATTCCTTATTTAAGGTAAGGATATAGGAAAAAAACCCACAAACTTCCCCTATACTTAATTTTTCTAAGTAGAACCGTGAAAACAAACAAACAAACAAACAAACAACCCAACAACCCACAAACAAACAAACAAACAAAAACTGCTTGTGGATATCACAAAATATGCTGAGTTGGAAAGGACCCACCAGGATCATTGAGTCCAGCTGCTGGCCCTGCAGAGAACACCCCTACAAATAGCATCATGAGCCTGACAACATTGTCCAAATGCTTCTTGAGCTCAGACAGGCTCAAGATGGTAAGACTATTTCCCACTTTTTCTTCTTTTCTCCCTTTGTTACCACTATTCAGGAAATTCTGCAGGACATATGCATTATTAAGGCATCTATTTCCAATCAAGCATACTGAAAGTTGTTTCCTGTCCTCCTGCTTTCTTGGCCTGTTTGGATAGTAACTATCCCATTCAACAAAAAGATACATGGAAAAGATAGAAACATTCATTCTAGTAGAATAAAAGGCTCTTTCTTGTTTTAATGTTTGCTACTTTTTTCCAAGTCTTAGACATCACRTATATCCAACTCCTGCAGAAAATCTGCTTTTTAAATTGCAGACATCTCTTCCACTGTCCTATTTATGCAAAATATCTCATTTCTTGGGTAAATGGCAATATATAAGATCCAAATATGTTTAGAGACTTAAGTGGGATTTAGTCATGTGATGACTAAATAGATAAATAGAARATGGGGTAAAATGATGCAATAAAAGCAATGCCTTTGATTGTTATTTAAACTCAGTGGTTTCTCACTGTCTGACCTCATCGTAGATACAGAATTATGCTGCTGGAGAGAACAAGTATTTGTTCATGTCATACTGGTATGACAAAACAGGAAGCAATTATTCATTTGATTTCATCTGCTAGGGCATTCTGATTCAGAACAGCTCAGGATGCATTCAGACAGGATCAAGCTTTATTAAGATGTTAAGATCATCTTGYTGCAAAAGGCAGCAGTTGAAAGGAAAGCCCTTATTATTGTAACCTAACAATTACAACACTCATAAAGTCAGCATGTCAGATGTGTATTCTTCATCTTCTAACCTAACCACCCACCTGAAAGTTGATGTATATGACRCTTGTTGAAGCTATGCCACTTTACAGAAAGACACAGAAAACCTGTGRGATCAGAAAGTGCCTGAATTCCCACCCAAGAGTGCACAAACAAGGTGAAGGATCTGGTAAGAGTACCTTAATCTCACAAGCAGTAGATCAGGCTGTCCACTTACCAGTTAAATACATTTACGCCATAGCTGTCACCCAAAAATAGTCATAAATATATATTTTTAACAAACATGCATTTTCTATTTATATATTTATTTGCTTATTCATTTAGAGCACTAATGTTCAATAACTAGAAAGTCTTCTTCCCAAACCTAAAAGTAAGCAACAATTTTTTATCTACTTATCAATTTATTGTGTAGCTGTGGGACAAGTCTGGTTATTTCACTCACTTTGAAAGGTCTACAACAGAGAAAGGCATTTAGAACCCCCTCATTCACCTGTCCTATTTAAATCTTCAGTGGAGTTACAGTACATTCACCCCTGTATTGACTAAAGTATGAGCACACAGCCAACATAGATCTGGTCATTGAATTTGGTCAGGAAAAACTACCCTTACTGAAAGGARTTTTCAGGGAGAGATATTAAGATTACAGATAGGGAAAAAAAGATAATACTTGCTACACTAATGAGTTAGTACTACAAAAAAAAATACAAGAAAATAATTGAGAAAATATGTAAATGAGGATGAAGTTCTACTTGAGGCAAAATTGAATTTGCTGGACATGCAGATTTTATTTGATGCACAGCTTGAGACATATACTTTAAGATTTAAATAAGAACTTGATCTAATAACTCTTTTGTATCATCTAAATTTCCAGCAGGTGTCCAAATTACTTCCATCCTCTCATGAGCTGTAAGGTAAGCAGCCATAGGACAGAATCATTGCTATCCAMTGACTGCATCAAGTGACTCACAACATGAATGTTATCTAGCTCATCAGGTAATCAACTAGCTTCAGGAAGCTGTCTGACCTTCCTCTCAAAAGTCAACATGGTTTTCTCATCCTAAAACCTTTAAAAATCTACTATGTGTATTGCTCTTCTAAAACTTTTTKTATGCCCTGAAGTTCAAAAGCTATTCTAGACTACAATGTAAAAGGAAGAAAAMTCTTTTCTTGGCAACAGGAAGCACAGTTTTTATAGCAGAGACCACCTCAGAAGCATCTGAAACAATTACAGAAACGGCTCAGGGAAAAACATTTCTTGTCAGCCATAGAAGCTTTTTGATATAGATAGATATATATAGATAGAGATATTCAGTTTGTTTTACAGAAAACTCAATAAAGTATCAATAAGCAACATAAGCCTTTCAAGGGCATATGTTATGCAGCAATAATCCATGCTGAGTGCCATAGATGGCTGACAATGGCAGGGAATTAGCCCAACACAATTTACACCCTGTTGTGCACTTCTGCTTAATTTAACAGCAAGAATGCAGCTTCCCCTGTGTGTTTCTATAATCATTTAACAATAGAAGCTTCATTCCAGAGATTTGCCTTCAAAATAAACCTGATCAAATTCTTACTGCGACAACAGATGGTGACAGAGCAGATGTATCATTGGATCAGAAAGTTTAGTAACTGTCAGTCAAGTGCTGCAGGATGGCTACTCTGAGGCACCACAGAAAAGAATATTGGAAAATAATAAATTCAACAGCCATGAAAAATTAGGAAGAAAAAAAAAAGAAAAAAGAAAAGGAAATACACTAAGGAGAGGGAACAAAAACATTGCCCTTAATGTACTTCTAGAACAAACTTGATTTCTATTGAGGACATGTCATATTTCAAAAGAACTCTCTGCTTAATCACTGCATTTTAAAAATACCAATACAATACCAATGGAGCCTATTACTCTGCAATTAGTAATAAAAAAAGAAAGGCATGTGCTGTATTTCGTACAGGTGTTCATCAGTAGAACAGATATTATCCTATCAGTCCTATCAATTCACCTGAGCAATGGAATTCACCTTTTYAGATGCAATAGAGATGCAACACATCTGCAGCAAAGAACACTGGCTTGACTGACAGGCAGGACAGTCACCATGACATTTGTGTGTACTCACCTTCATATAGTACATGTAAGTTAGGTTTTATTAAATAAACTCACTGAGTCAAACATTTAGAATTGATTTTAAATGAGATTGTTCTAACTGTGGAACTTTAATAAAACTGGACAACACCCTATTRAAGTGCAATATCAGGCCATACAACATAGCTGATCTGTTGTATAGTTGTTTTTATTACATTATATAAGATGGAAGAGAAAATGGGCATAACCATGCATATTTGTGGATGCCATCAGATGTGTATTATCACCCCATTCTTGGCCATCAAGAATGTAAAATGTCTGCAAAACAACAGGGTTCGTGACTGCATAATCTGACATAAACAGGGATACCCCTAAGTTTCTGGCCTTAGTTTGGCATCACTTAATTATGTCATGATCTTGTTTTAAAACTGAATTAAACACAGTTAAACACTCTTTCTCATTCTTACATGATTCTCATTATTTACTGTCAACTTTGAATAGACCAGCTACCAATTCTTTTCCCACAAAGCAGGCAAATTCTAGAGGGACACATTATGCTTAAAAGCTAAAACTATTTAATTAAAATTTCCTATCTTCTGTAGATACAAGTATTTCAAAAACTATCATGCCACCTGTGGAAAGAAGAGAAATAGTGCTCAAGAAAAGGGATAATAGCATTCTTTCCCATTATAATTTTTTTGTGAATTCAACATATGAAAGGTAGAGGGTCATAGCCTTTGTATTCTTCTTAAAAGAGATAAGACATACAACATAGGAAAATAAAGTTTTAAATACATGCCTCTGCCATGATATTTTTATTGGTTTCATGTGAAACCTTGATATTTGCCTGTTGTCCAGGTAATAGAGAAGCAAGTGCCCATTTATTACATTTGTTAACATGTATGTGAACATAGCCATAATCAATGAAATGAAAAATCAACTCCCCAGATTTCTCATGTGCAATATTTGCCTTGTACCACTGCCTTGTTGAGTGAAATAAGTCAAAATGGAAGTCAGAAGGTTATGACTTTCCCAGCTGCAATTTATGAACATTTTACTTACTTGTTCACATAGGGACAGGAAGAACTGCAGGCCAGACTAAGATTTAGATCTAAACCTCAAATTCCACTGTGTACCTAAGTCAGATGCKGCCAATTCATCCTCCTGGCATGGCAACCAGTAAAAGCCACATSTCAGTGAATCCCAAATAGCAAATGAGACTTATAATGTGYAGTAAAATCTATAGTAGCTGGAGGCTGCATTTGGTTTCTCACCCTGAAAAGGATCAGAAGGCTTTTTAAGGACTGTCTAATGCTCATTTCTCTAGATGCTATCAAGTCGATTTTCAGCCAAGATCAGCACATTTGCAAATTCATGGTGGATAATGAAAAGATTGGAAATTGAAAAGGAATGGGTAGAGCTTGTCCTCATTACACCACCACAGTTTTCTGACCTTTGGAAAGCACTAGCAGGGGGTCAGTGCTGCCTTTCAAAACTCACCTGCCTAATGATGGCTCTCCCAGAAGCTGACATTTGCTGTAATCAGTGTCACAGCTCAACAGAGGTCAGGAGTGCCATGAAAAAGAAACATCACCATGTTTCCACTCCCATCTTGGCTGATCAACTAGARAAGCCTCTGGCTGAAGCCTTGAAATATTCCATTCTTTGTGCCTCTCTGCTATGAGGTCTAAATATTTTTTTTTTCTCTGAATTTATAGAAATTTTGTCTACAACATCTTTTTTAGTGCGTATTTGAAATAGGCAGTATATTTTGAGTCCAAAATTTTTTTTTCTCAACTACTTGCTATTATACTTTTAAATGTTACTATTTACATCTAATGCATACAGTTCCAATACAGAAAACACAACCAATTTTCTATTTTTTACCATTTCAAGTGTTCTTTTCATCACTGTCAGCTCAGAGAAGGGGAACTTGTTTACCTCTTATCCCACAATCTTCTTTAAAAATATTCTTTTTTGTCTGTGGAGTCCTCTTTCAGCATTTTTTGCATCATCTTTCCACCACTATTAAATGTACCACCACCATTGTAGAACTTCTTATTGCTTCATGCTGTCCAAATAATTACCACCTTCTTATCAATACTCATCATCTTTGATCTTTAAATTTTAATTAATGTATCTTATCTTTCTAACGATTTTCCAGAAAAAMCTACTTTCACAATTACTGCATTAAAGGAAAGCTGCCACATTATGTGCAGTCAACAAGTCTTTTCTAATTACTTCTTCTTTTATCTTTTTAACTTGCTTCAAAATTAAGATGTTTGGATAACAYTGTTGGAGTTATAGCATCTTACACCCCTATGAAGGTGTGTTTTTTTTCCTCATTGTAATGCTAATGGGTCTGTCTGTGCTTCTATTGTCTTATCAAGAATTTTTCATGAAGGAATCCTAAGTGTTGGTTCCTTGACTCTAGTTTGAAAACTGCCTTCCCTCTTTACTTAACTAATTAAAATCCACATATCCAACTATAAAAATTCTAAGTGATAATAGCCTTCAATTACCCTGCTCGTGCTCATTTAAAAAACACGTGGGTATTTGTTAAGTGAAATGAAATATGCACACCTTTTTTTTTTTTTAATCATAATAGGACGAAGATGGCATTCAAGTCCATGATGTGATTGCAGAAAGAAGTTAATACTAGCTGTTCARCCTCTTAGACAAAATTTTATTTTAAAAAATCCAGATGATAAGAGTATTCGAGAGTATTTTAATTTTTAGATAAATGATGTGTTGATATGACAAGTAAAAAGTCCTGTTTCTTCCCTGAATACCATGTTAACATTTGCTGCAGGTGAAGAACATTAACCTTACATCTGTGTAGCCTTTTCTGACTACTCAAAAATATTATTTAACTACTTCACATAAATTACGTGATTTTTCCTAACTTCTTTTACGATAAAAAGCTGCAACCCTCTCTACATAAGGGAAGCACAAAAGGAAATCTGGTTTTGAATTCAGTGTTCCCTAAAATTTCAGACATCCACCGATAAGTAAACATTTTTCTTCTCGAGTATTTGACAGGCAGCAAGACCTTACCAGTCTCACCGCCCATCAAATCAGCCTCTCTTTCCAGTTTGACCTTTTGACTGAGCTTCTCAAAGTGCTCCACAGCAATTCCTTTGGAGTATAATAATTGGTGCTGATGAGAGATGAATGCATTATAATTGCATTCATATAAATTATATCATTATAAATTTATAATTGCATTATAAATTATAATCTGTCCTAACAGATAGTATGGCCAAAAAGTTATTCAAGCCAGAAAGRGTATTTTTGCTTTCCACAGGAGTTCTAATGAAGAATAAAATGCCTTGTTGACCTTGTGTGCCAAGGGTTCCAAAATCAGCAGRGATTCCTGAATTATATGTTAGTGGTGGGGCATTATAACTGTTCATTTTTTTTTTTAATCTTWATTTTTTACAGTAATAAAAGAGGTAAGGTCAGAGTGGAACTTAGCAATGCAAGCRGAGCAGTTAACTTATTTTTTGCTCACCAGGCAGTTCTTCTTCCTTTTTTTGAGATAGGAGCATATCTTTGCACTCTCTGCATCTGACATTATATAAACTATTGTGGAAACTTCCAAATGCAAATGTTAACTTTATTTATTGTARCTTCATTTATGCTTACCAGTATAGTTGTTATTAGTGTTAATATTATTAGTATTATATTCTTGTCATTGATTTTTTACATTTGTGSATCTTTTCATGCAGAAAACAGAAAACAAAACAAGAAGTATCTCCCTTCTTTGTGAGTTACACTCAGCACAATTCCATATAGATATAAGTATATAATATGGACTAGAGAAAGGGAACTGAGAAATAKGTTGGCTAACTGAAGATTTGGTGTAAGGGGGGGTGAAAACACTTTTCTTCCTCAAATCTGTCCTCTTGAAGGCAAGTTTACASGTTAGTCCTTAACATATTTCTCTCCTTCTACAAGGAAGCAGTTTTGTCCTTCTTATAATCAGGTTGCTCTGTTTCCCCTTAACATGTTTCTTAAAAGGAAATTGTCATTAYACAATTAATAGCTGTCATAAAAACATATACATACTTAATTAACTTTACAGTGTAGTGAGTTTTACCCTGGTAATTTTTATTCATACTTGGTTTATATAGTTACGCAAGTATTAATATTTTATGCCTTCATTTGTCAATAGGCAAAAAACCCCACAAAACCAAACACTAACAGACAATACATTTTTGGAATTTTGGATCATTGATTTATTCTGGCTAATTCTGTAAAGGATAWTGATAACATTCCCCTTTTACAGTAAAATTGGTAAGAGACAATCTGAAGAAAAGTATCCATATCTGCATCAAATAGGTTAATTTGAAAAGATTATGTATTTTCTTACTTTGATGAAACATTCCAATTTCCTCTGAGTTGAGAAAGTAAAAACACCAAGGTACTCTCTAAGAAAAAATCTACTGAGAATTCTCCAGGTAGAATAATGAACAGYTACCACACAATTAAAGATGGTTCAAGTAAGAATTAGAATTATAAATGTAAAAACCCCAAACACTCTTTTTCTTACCTGCTGGTTTACGGGAAAATTCCTGTTGATTTTTTTAATCTAYAAAAATGAATAAAGAAATAGATTAATACTCAGTCACTAGAAGGAAAAACAAAACAAAAAAAACCAACTGGATTTTAGACACATATATTAGACTCTCCCTTCCAAATTATKCTTGCAAAAAAGCAAATAAAATCTCCTGCAGTAAAGGAACTGAAGCCTTTGGCAAGCTCATTTGAACAGTGGTATATTTCTGTGGTCACTTTGTGGTTAATTCTGYTGTTTAGAATCCAGGAGAGGTGCATACATGCAAATTTATTTCTAAATTCTGAAACATTATGTCATTTTTTTTTTCTTATTAGAAGATACAAAATAAACCAGAGTAACTCTAAACAAAATTATTTCAGAGCAACGTWCTGCCCACCACCAAAGTCATCAAACTCTAAGTTCCTTTCCTTAAGGAATGATGAAGATTCAGGCTGGAAAGGCTTTGSAAACATCCCTTACTCTACCCTTTTATCCTATAGGTGCAAAATCAAGTATGCAAAWTCAGTTCTGATATYTGTTCAAGTAATTTTTTTCTTAAAGCATTCAACAATATCCYTAGGTGAAAAGAAAAGAGAAAACCAGTCTGAGACACCTAATTCATGACGAGCTTCTGTTCAGCCCTGCAGTTCATGGACTCCATCTGAACAAACATTTCCAGCTTTCTGACACAGAAGTGTCCAGTAGAAAAAGAATTATGTGTAGAACAGACTCATTCCTATCACTGCTAAAAGAAAAAATTATTTTTAAGCATAAGCTCTGAAAGCTTTTGACAACCTAGTAAATCTAAAATAAACGTTTCTGAAAAATACCTAATACTTACGATAAAAACGTTAAAGACATTGTGAATTAGGTATCTATACAGAATGTATCTGAATGATCTGGAAAGCCCTGAAACCACAGTATAACCYTAAACTGCTTCAACCAACCTGCAACATCTTTATAGAAAAGAAGAATCACCCCTGAATTTCCTCCAGTGTTTGCAATATTGTCCCTAAACAACTACATGCAGAGATGTGAGTGGCAATGTGTTTTGCAGACTTCAGGACCAGGCTACAGCAGCAAGCTCTTTGAATTCCTCATGCAAATACTGAGCAAGTCTGTCACTGACATCCCACAGTTTTGCTATCAAAGGATAATTCCCACTGTCAAGAACATGCTGGCAGGCAATTTCAGTTGGTTTTCAAATGTATCTGCATCAAAAGTGTCAGAAGAACATTTCAACCCTTCGTTCTTGCATGTGCATCAGCCTCAGCTTCCTCCTTTATTCAAGGTTAGTTAAGAAGAATCATTACAGGAGCAAGAACATTCAGTGGACAAAGAAATAGTAAAAAATTAATYTATACAAGATACCAACTATCTTTTGTGATTTTTTTTTAAATAAAAAGCAGATAAAATCCACATTTATTGACATAAAAATATTTGGAAGATTTTTGGRATTTATTCCTAAATTAAACATTAATTACTCCAGCATGATAAATCCCTGTTTGTATTAGTAGAAACTATTAAAATCCTTGTCAAAACTGTGTATTTTCATCTAAGCAAAGACTACAGCTAACAGCCTGAAAATGTTAAGTTCTGAAAGGGMAATGTTAAGAAAAAGAAATTTTACTTTTCTAAACAAAATACTGAATATACCTACTTAGTGGCAAGTTACAGTTACATATTAAATAATTCAAGACTGGTTTTTTTTCCTTCACAAGGATTACATTTTTTTTAACAGATACAAAGTRCATTAGGCACATTGTGTACTGTGAATGCTCTTCTGAAATGTAAATACATACTTGAAACATCATTTTCTCATTCAAAGATTTCCAGCTCATTTTCTAAAGTGCAATTTAAGCACCTACATTACATGGTTTTTTAAACTTCTGTTGTATTGATTAATTAAAACAACTATGTTTACCTTTCAGGTAATATTGCAATTTCTTGAAATGCATTATTTTTAGTTCTTTTACAGAAACCTGGAAACTGCATTATAGTTGTTCAAGTCTACCTGAAACTAAAATTGTTAAGTATAATTTAGTTTTAGGAACACCTAAGTGTTTATCATTCATGTGCATAAATATTGGACATTACAGAATAAAGAAGTTCTACAGTTAGGCAGCACACATATGCTCTTCCCAGCATGTTACAATGTACATTGAGTAAAATTTAATTTCCAGGTCTAAAATWTTTGGTAATTAAAACCTAAAAATAAACATTTTCCAGAAATGAAAAGGAAAAAAAAAAAATCTTCTATTACTTTAACTGGTTATCTAAAAGAGAAATGTTTCTTCAGTCTTCTATAATTTAACTGGACTCATTGTAATACTACGTGTTATTAAGCACAATTATAGCACTATGTAACTGATGCAATGAAATAATTTGTTTTTTTTCATCAGAGGACACCAGTACAATACACTGCAAATATACATGAATGTAATRTTTCTAAATAAAACACACCAACAGATACTACACTAAGAAAAAAGAGGGAATATTCTTTAGAAAGACATTATTCGTTAGAAAGAGCAATTAAATATCAGGAATGGCACAAAAGGAGACAGAAGCAGAAGCTGGAAAACAAACCCTTGTCTGAAGGAAATGACATTGTAGGCTGATTTGAAGCTAAGAATTACCTGCATCTACTTCAAGCACAAAAAAACAGGTGCTGAGGGATGATATTCTGTTCTGATTCAATTTCCATGAATGCAGATTAGGAAAAAAAAATGCTAAGAACATCATAGAGAAAGTACTTTGTGAAGTGATGATGAATTCAAGGTGGAAGGACGAACAAGTAGTCAAAGGGGTCTCTGCAGTATCTTGCATCTGACAAGTAAATAGGTAAGTGGTGATAATACAAGATCAGTAATGGAATAATAGAGACATAGAATGGTTTCAATTGGAAAGAACATAAAAGATCATCCAGTTCCAACCCCCTACCATGGTTAGGGACACCTTTCACTAGACCAGGCTGTTCAGAGCTCAGTCCAGAGCTCTGGATTTGAAAACTTTCAGGGATGGGAAAAATATATTTTAATTAAAGCTATCAAAGAAGATTGGTTCAAAGCATAACTGATTGSTAATGATACAAATACATTTTACTAGATATGTTCCAAAAATTCATCTCACAGTATGTCTGGATATCACAGACATAAAGAATACTGGGCAGGGAGATGATATGAAGTCGAACATAATGAAAAAAGTCCCTCGGCCAAATTCAGTCATTTCTGTGCACTAGATGTTGCAACCACAGATGGATATTTTCACAGTGATGGCTGTGCCTGCTCTGCAGAGGAAACAAACAAGAACATGGAACACARCACTTCTCAGCAGGTACACAAATGAGTTGGCTTCAGGTGTGCCCAATGATTACAAATGTTTGGGGCTTTTAAAATKTTATTATTTAAAAGTCTTCATGCCAGAGAAGCAGTAATGCAGAAGAATACTGTTCCATATTATTATCTTTTTGCATAAATTGTAGCCTATTATTGTTGCCCTCTGCTGAAATGCAGCTGTTTAAGGTCATRAAAGCTGGGTTTTAAATTTTCACATTCAGTTAAAGATGAACTGAATTATTCACTCCTCTGAGAGATACTGTTTCAGACCCTCTTTGGGGCAAATGGCACAGCAATAAGTATTTTCAGTTTCCATATGAGGATTTTAAAGTGCAATTTGAAARTTACTATTTATTAGGGTTTTCTTCCCCTTTTTTATGTATTTTTGTTAATGGCATTTGCTATTCCAATTTAATCACAGGATCACCATGAGATGATGAGAAAATGTATCTTTCAATGAGCACCAAGGACTCTTAGGAGTGTTAAGATCAAGAGATTCCAGGTTTCTCCAATCCTTTAAAATTTAAATAGAAGCAACCAGATGYTTGAAAACCCTGTGTGTACCACACTTGCTTCAATCTTATTTCATGATAAACTACTTTAAATTAGACTCAAAGTTCTAAAGGGATAATGGGAAAGATGATTAATAAGACAATTAAGATTCAGGTAATACATTTGGTTCTCTATAAGAAAGAATAAGAGTAGGTGTTCGTTGTTGGGATAGAGATCCTGACAGAGACCATTCCCTTGGAGTACCTTGGGGAACAGCCAAGACTGAAGGGCAACATGAAACACATGGGCACCAGTGCCTGCTCAGCATTTTGCTGACTTAGGCAGTAAATAAGATACTCCCACAGTTTCACATATGATTTGATCTCTTATTTTCTTGCAGTCTGTAGATATAATATAACTTTGCAGGTCTAATGTTCTAATTTAAAAAGAACCTTATATTATTTTAATTTATGTTAGCCATTTATATGGATTTCCCCAAACACTTTAGACTCTGTCAATTGTTTGCATTACATAACTGCTGACTCACACTCCTTAACAGGTAATTAAAACAGAAAAGCTTGAGAAGAATGTAAATTCATTACACAGTTCTTCATCTCATGCATAGAGATGAAGACAAGAAACAATACAGTTTGTGCTATTGGGATGTTAAGTGATCCCAAACAGGAAGCCAGATCAATAATATTTGGAAGAAAATGTGATAATCTTATGTTAATGAATAAGAAAGAGTACATAACACGTAAAATTACTAGTTGGCTAGTCTTACTTTCTGTCCTTGCTAGGCTTTTGTTTACTCAGTGGGATAGGTAAGTTGCGGTAAGATTGTGAAATTTTGTTGTCAAAGAGTATACGYGCATTGAAAGAATCCGAGAAGATTGTGTGAAAGAAGCACACAACAGCTCCCATAAAATACATCATATTTTGGTAAATGCGTTCAAATATTTGTATAACTGCCTATAGAACGAATATAGCAATTTCTTGGTGCTGGCTTTACAAGCTGCAGTAGATTTTAGAGTTCACACTAAAAATCCAAATAAGCTAAGTTATGCAAAATGATCAGTCAATATGTTCTGGAAAATATTGTAGCATAGAAGTATTAAATTCACATCTACTTCTTGACCTACCAGTGACGGCACCATTCTCTGTTGTGTGTTGATCACATTTTGTCAGCTGAATGTTTCAAAGGATAAAAGATTGGGATTACTTCCATAACTTCTAGTATTTTCATGTCCTAGTTGGATTTTTCTCAAGATTAGACACACTGGATTGCAAACACGCTTAGCCTGAAGGAACTCAGTGTCAAATTCCTTGAAGGAAGAAAGGGAAAAACTCCAGAATATATGAACAGTTACACAGAGGAGAAGCTTGATTCAACACTGAATAATGCATAAGCACAAGCATGACCTCTGCTTTCGAGTCTGTTCCTATAGATACCTGCAGGCTGAGTCATCCTCACTATGGTTCCTAGATGGGAACAAAAGTGAGAAACAAGATGATATGGTTCAGCTTATATAATCAGTGTTACAAAATCTCTCTTGGGAGCCAAAAATTTACAAAAAGAGATCAAATATTTGTTAAGATTATAGGACAAAGAGGACACAGTARACATTATTCAGGAAGTCCCTAATCAGCTGTCTGAAGAAATTCTAAAGTAGCAAATGGCTGGAAAGAAAAAAGGAAATACAGCTATTATTTTGTTATCACCAGAAATGAGACTGGATGTATCTTTATTCTGGTACAGCATAGCAGGTCTCATGGATCATCTTAATCCATATGGAAACTAAAATGTTTCATTTTAATCCTGTATAGAAGTAGAGGGAGAGAGGCCTGAGACAGTCTTGAGGTCTCATCTGGAAAGCAGAACTCTACAAGCTTCTTTTTAAATTCTACTGACTGCCTTTGTATTAGCCAACTACACAAAATAAGCAGAGAGCTTYCATGTTTGGGTGAGTTCCAATGAATACAGGTCTTCGGTAAATATTTTTGGGGACAACAAAAAATGGCTAGTAAAGTTAGGAGTGCACCTCCAAAAACAGAAGGAGATGAATACAAATCATTCCTAAGAGAGGTGTTGAACTTTTGAAAGAAAGTATTTGTATATTGAGAGTTTCTATTAATTTTGGACACATAAAAGCATTATCAAAGTACAAATGGCCATCTAAAATGATCACAAAYCTGCATATTATCAAACATTTCCTTTCTCACTCAACGGGATTCAGTGATACATTGAACACTACAAGCRCAGAAGTAATGGATGGATTTCAGAAAAAAATACCAGATTTGTGCCTATTACACAGAAGTATAGTGGGAACCCTAAGGACAAAGCACAAAACCTACTCTTCAAACATCTGTGATGTTCCAATAATAGGACTGCAATTAATTTTACTCACATTAAAATTTTCTTTTTTAAGAAGTGTTGTGCTTTTTTTCACTTGACAGATGAATGGCATCACTTAATCCTGCAATATTTAACAACCATTCCTAAAACTGGATGTTACCTTAACGACAATATTGCTATTGTGCCTCTTTAAAGAAGATACATGTGTTACAAACACAGTTTTATAACAGTGAGTCTCCATAAATAAAGTACCAAACAGCAACATGCATACTATTAGAGACTGAAAACAAATTAAATCCAATGCCTGAAGAAGCTATTATGATCCCATCTGAAAGTAAGAAACATATGCCTCTGTACTGAAGATGTATTAGAAGGACTGTGAACAATAAGAATTGAAAAGATAAGAGAAAACCTGACCCAGAAGGAGACACTGGAATCATTGCTTCAGACAATGAAATGCAATGGGATAATTGTGGCTTATATCATAATAGTAGTTGCTCACTGGAGTACGATTACTGCAGTATCAATCACACTAAGAGTAAAAAAGCTGGTGTTATTTATTACTATACAGTAAGGAAGCCATGTAATTTTTCCAGCAGAAACCAGACATAAACTGTTAAATTAAACTAATAAATTTGATCTATATGTCTCACCTAGTTAAAAATATCAGATTTCATTACCTCTTGATTTTTAAAGGCAATTAAATAATATAGATGAGTCCAATTTCACTTTTCACTTACCATTTCATTACAACTTAACATTTAGACAATATAATACCCACTACATAGTATTTACTTTCAGAATTTTTCACAGAATGACAAAGGAACAGGGGAAAAACTTTAATAGTATCCACGGTTTATCTTATCCTAGTATTTCTGAATGCAAGTTGCAAGCATTGATATGAATTTGTTCATTCTATGATAACACAAAAGAACAGCAACATATGGCTGAAAAGCAACTCAATCTATTAAAGCTCTTTGTCGAATCCATTTGTACAGTTCTGCCATGATGAGTCTCTTAATGCCTCATAAGTCAATCTATTAGCAAATACACCTATACTTAGCATTGGAAGTTCTCCTTACATTTAACCAGACTCCTTCCAGTTGCAGTTTAATCTCATTGCTTCCCATGTAATCCATCACTAAAACAAAGAGGAAACAGCTTGCCCTTTGTGTCGTTTTTCTTAAGTTGAAACATTATCAGTTTCTTCCGGCAAAGCCATTTCACTCTGTATTTTCTTGCAAGTTCATGCCATTGTCAAAGAAGCCAGGGCAGGGCCTACTGGCTACTTTTGCATATGAGCACTGAACAAAAGACATTTTTCCTGAATGACCAGGAGAATGAACATTACAACAGCTCTGAACCCCTCAGCCTTCCTCCAGAAGTCTTGCAGTCACTTTTTATCTGCTTAGAGTGAAACTGAAATCAGTCATGCCTGCATGAATGAGCAGTCCCAGCTAATTGTCATTTGACTAGATGGCTTTGGCAATATCCCTCAGATTTAAGCTCCTGGTAGACAGAAGACTTCCCACAATATTAGGTACAGACACTAGACCAAAGTTTTCATCACACACAGGAGTGAGTGACTTATGACCAACCAATACATCTTTTCCTCATGGAAAGAATGATCCTTCATCTCACAGCTTTTCCAGCCTGCCAGGCTTCCATTTTATTTTTAATCCACTCTGTCATAAGGCTTGAAACTTCAGCTCCTGTGGGCAGCATTTTAATGCATCACTGCCTGAGAAGGAATCATTTSCCCATGAAGAAAACCTGTGAGTTGAAATACGTTGTTAGCTACGTTTTCCCCACTCACAGTAGTTGCTATTGTAGATCTTCCTGGCTTGTTATTAATCACCTTCTCCACATCCCCATTCTAGATTTCACTCTCTCTGCTTTCACTCAGCTTTCCTTTGCAATTTCTCTACCTACTTTTTAAGAGATTTCACCAGCACATACGTTAACAGCTGAGGCATCTTCCTCCTCAGCCTTCTTTGGGAACTGCAAACCATAACTCGTGCAAATTAAATTTAAGATTTGGATAGACATCTACAGTTTTGGTTCCCATCTAGTTTCCACTTGACCTGTTAGCAAGTATTGGAAGAAAAATACATCACATCACAACTTAATTTTCATCAGAGGTTTGCTCTGTTTATAATATGTTTGCTGAAGGTCATTACTTTCCTTGTATTCCTTCCCCATCAAAGTCCTATCCACAGCTTTAGAGCCACTTCTTTACTGAGTCAAATGGCTCCTTTCCTTTTAGATCCCTCTTTTCAACTTGGTCTTTTCATTTTGACTGAAATAGAATAAAGCAGTTTTTTGAAGACTGAAATTAAACCTATTTTGTTCTTCTGCTCTCAGTCCATAGGCACTCTACTGACCTTGCTCATGAAGAGTTTGCATTGTTTCAGGATTCCTCAGTTTTGTACAGATAATAACACTAGCAGTTTCACAGTCCAGCATTTAATACGACAAAAGGGGTAGTAAAATAACAGAAGAAATAAGGAATTTTATACCATCACACCATATACAATTATATATAACATCAGACAATTAACTGTCTTGACAGAATCTAATAGAAATGAAGCCAGTGATTTTTAAAATACATTTAATACTTACACCACAGCATACCAGTCTAAATAAATTCCTGCTGTCAAAATTCATTAAATTGGCCAGTTGCCAGTAGCACAAACAAATACCTTTACATGAGGCAACAAATTTAAAGAGGTTTTCTGTAGTCTTTACAGGTGTTCTATCTTCCACCACTACATAATCAATCCATTCATTTACTTTAGTTTGAGTGGATTAAAAATGAAATTATACAAGCACCTTGTCTTTGTTGTATTATGTCACATTTCACTTCTTCCGTCTAAAAGAATTAAACAATTCTATTCTCTTGAAGCTCCCAGGAATAACAGCAATATTTATGAGACAATTTGGCTGACAGCACCAGATAAACTGCYTGCAAACTAAAAAAATCCATTACTATTTCATTACTTAGATAATTTGCTTGACATAATATGAAATAGCTGGTGAGAATTAGGTTCACATGACAATAAACTTGGTATTAACACAATTGATAAATTTTATATTACAAAAGAAAAAGAAATTTCATATGTCACTGTAAGACTGGTATAAACCACCGAGTTTTACAGAACCTGTTTCTGCTGGAAGCTCACCATTCATCTGTAWAACTGATCATTTTAAATTTCACTTGAAACACTATAAAATTACTTTGTAGTGCTTGTATATTTAAAAGTCATGTCCTCATATTTTATAAAATACACCCTGCCCCTCCTCCTGATACAGAACAGGCCTCACTCTACTCTGTACTCAGATTAAACCCTGAGCTGAGTTTTAATGAGAAACTCTTTTGCAGTAGAGCTTCCAGAATTCCATAAATAGGAAAGATTGGACTCTCCTTAACCTTTATTCTCTTAACAAGCTGCTGAGCCATTAGCTTAAAAAGTCTTGAATTTCATTCATTCCCTTCTAAGGAATACAGTTGTCTCTATTGATCTCCAATTTCACCTCATAACTAAGAATTCATTATAAAATAGTATGCAAAAATCTGTGTAAATATGGGTTTTCTCAAGTATCTTCTGGCATTTCTGAAAAGGAATTCTCAAATACTGATCAATACAGTCAAATCTGAGTGTAAAGAGGTGTGTGTCAGTGGGACCATGGATGAAAGGTAGGCCAAGGGGTAGAAAATATCAAGGGAGAAAAACCAGTAGGGTAAGAGTTTTTGCACAAATTAATTAATTTTCAAGCTCAGACTTTTTTTTTTTCCCCTACTTCTTTGAGAAGAGTGTTAAAGAACAATTTAATTTTAACAATATTGTTAAACTGGCATGAGTAGTTGATGGCATATTTTTCTTGCTTTGGCTATGATCCTGTAATCCTTAAATAGGAAGAGGTGCAATAGTTAAAATCAATGGGATTTTCTTCAACCTCTCATAAACTTCCAATTTATTGGCATTAACAATGGCAAAGACAGGCACTGAGGATGTTACAAGCAAATTTATAGATGACTTTTTCTTTAGTGTGTATTTTGGACAGATTTCAGAACAGCAATTCCCTGTCTAATTGCATTTCAGCAGTAAAGGGGATTGTTTAGTCAAAAGTATAGATTTTTACTCTATCAGTATTTCTTGTAGTTCAAACATGATTTAGAGAGGGTCCATAGAAGGGCCACAAAGACAAAGGTCTGGGAAGCCTGCCACATAAGGRAAGGCTAAAAGGACTGTGATTGTTCCGCCTTGAGAATAGAGGAGTGAAGGGAGACCCTGTTGCCATGTTCCAGCATTTAAAAGGTGACTRCCAAGAAGATGGAGACTCCCTTTTTGCAAGGAGTCACAGGGAAAACACAGGGGTAATGAGTACAAGATACTCCCCTGGAGATTCTGATTAAASACAAGAGGAAAATTTTTGACAAAGAGAACTATCAGTCATTGGAGTAACTTCCCCAAAGAAGCAGTGGATTCCCCAGCTTTGGATACTTTTAAGATTCACCTGAATGGGATTATGGGCATCTAGACTGTGCCTTTGCCAAGAAGGACTGGATCAGATGATCCTTGAGGTCCCCTTCCAACCTGACATTCTAAGATCCTATAATGTCGTAAGCTAATAATTACAAATATTAGTATCTCATATTTTAAAGATACCAAGAAGTGTACATTTCTCTAAGTTTCAACATTAAAAGCAGTATCAAAGGAAGGATCATCCTTATGACACTTAAATTACTGGAATCAAATTTTAAAAYACTCTTTTTTTTCCACAACATCTCCTCTCACAACTTTAGTGAAGTTCTAGTTGTCTGTTATGGACATTATCTTCCCTGAAAGAAAAAGGCACACACACACTTGCTGAGAAAATTACTCCAGCAGTATAGTTCAAAAGGAAAATCAGGAAACTAATTATTCAACAAAGGTATAATGATGAAGACAATGGCATAAGTAGAACATAAAAGCTGTCATTTACAAGAGAAATGCATATGTCAAACCACAACAAAAACAGATGCTGTGTAATAAGTAAAATTGTATGTGGTTACATTATTATATATTGCCACAATGAGAGAATTAACTGCATAAATTTGACATTATTATAAAAACATATAAAATAGTAATGTACATTAAAATGGTGTGTTGTTTTAAGAAATTAGAACTGAACAAAGCAACTAAATATCTGAATTGTATCATGCCAATTCATAAAACAGACTGCTGTGAAAGCATAAGCTCAAAGTCCAAGAAAAAGAGAATCCCAAAGATGCATAAAGGCAGTGATTCTATGAAATAAAGTACTACTCTTTCACTATTAGCACTAACTGTTCTTAGCAGTGATWAGGTGGATGTTAGCACACACATTAAAATTTGCAAAAGATTTAGTTTCAAGCTGGTCACAACTGAAAAAAAAACAGTAATGAAAAAAAGCTATATGAAGAGAGTTTTTACTCTGCACTGGTTATTCTGTRCCACACAAAATTTATAACTTCTACTTTACTGCTATTTATTTCATCTAGAGACTTCCTGTACTTAGCAAATGAATTYAGAACAGAAGCTCAATCTCTTGTAGGTTGGAAGTAATGTAATGAGGATGAATTTGAAATGCATATACCTAAAATGCTTCTCAYTGATGTATATACCTAATACCCTCTCTGGTTTCTAAGATGATCTGACTTTATTCAAGATTTTGTCACACTTATCAATGGTGACAATCATCTGTTTACTACTGATCTATGGAATAAAATCTAATCAAAAAGAGCATTCAATACCCTTCCTTTCTGCCAATAATTTTCTCCTCAAAATTGAGTCAACTAACCCTTTTCTTCTCCACTATGTAATCAATGGTATATGTCAAAGCTATTTGCACTCTTACTGCTTGTCAGCTGAGATCTCATCTTGTCCTATTATGTTTCTGGTTCTATGTAGACAAGGGATACTTCCCAAGCCCACTCTTAGTTACAAATTCTACTGAGCTACTMATTTCCTCTGTTTTGGGATACTAAAGAGTTAATAACTTAGCCATGACACTGCCTTTTCTTTCCAGTGGACTAGYAGATGCATCTTACMGAAAACATGGCTRGCTAGTGAGTTTTGATTAATCTGTTAAAATGTAAAATAAGTTATTTAGCACTGGTAACACTGTATTGATAGACTCCCATGTGCTCAACAGGAAATACTAAGGAAATAACAGAAGTAAACAGGGAATACAAAGAGCTATTAAGAAGACTGATAAAAAGATTAGCACCGTTGGAAATAATCCCTTTATTAAKATGAAGTTTTCTAGTCTTGTAATGCTCAGGATAGAAGATGCCAAATGCAAAAGAAAAAAGAAAAGGAAAAAAAAAAGGCGCAAGATCTTTTTATAAGCTGAAAGGGTAACATTTCTGGAGCTAAAGGGTTGTCTATTCCAACCTAAAGGGGAAAAAAAAAAGCATGCCTCAGAGTTGTAGTTTGACAACAGTAACTCAAAATGGCCAGTGAAGCTACACAGACCAGAAATGAGGCAAGTTGGTTTATTATTTCCTGACAGCCTGGTCAAGATGCAAACTGCCTCCAAAGTCACCCCACTGTAAAGASCAAGTGGCATTATAACGAGGAGTAAGTAGGAAGTTCCCATAAGTCTGTTTCTAAGGTTTAAAAAAAATTAAACATGAAACAAATAAGATGTGATTTATTTTGGTTTGGTCTATGAACTTACAAAGGTAAAGAGAAGTGGGTTTTGGATCAGATTAAATAGAGGTCAGATAGCTATAATTGCTTTAAGCTAGGTTTRGCATACAATCTATCCAGCTATGTAAATGAAAAATTAATTTACTGGTAGAACCATCTGCAAGCCTGGATGATCTAGAGTTCTAGYTGCTATTTGAACAACAGGGACTAGTCTTTTTTTTTTTAAATTAAAATTGCATACTCTGTTTTCCTGACTGCTGCTTATTATATTTTTGTGATGAAAATGCTGTTTATGGTTACTGTTTGGTAAATGAATGAGCTAATAGCCATACTGCTGCAGCAAGAGCAGTTAGCTTAATTAAGGTGCAGAAATACATTGCTAAATAGTCTGGAGAGGTAYACTGACTATCTCGTTATGCACATAACTTTGAAAATAATCTGTTTAACACAGCCTGTCAGCAGCCTCTTAGGACTTGGCTTGCTATAATATTTTAAAATATAGTTTATGTTTATACAGCAATACAAAGATCCATTTATGTTAATCTGGTGCAAAAGGAAATMATTCTGATGTCAAACATACACACTGTGATTTATAAATTATTTAAAGAGTAACTGGAAAAGAATGTTAGCTTCACAACTCTATAGGGGTTATGTCAGCCTAAGGACATATTTCTTCTTGTGAAACACTCTATTTATGATGTTAAAAAAAAAAAAGAAAACCCTTTAAAATTAATATTGCTGCAGTTACCAAATGAGAAAAACATTTARCTGGAATGCACATACTATTTAAACATAAGCTTGAAAAGCCACCTGTGGGTTTTTTGCCTGGCATAGAACAAAATAATTGGTAAAAATAACATRTTCACTCCCTGTAACATCTTCATCACATAAAAATATGTACAGGTGAAGCCCAAACACCAGTGTAGTAATTGGCTACTTGTACTTAATAAATATAAAGCAGAGGCCATATTTTATTTGTTTCATAGATGATTTCATGGATTTCATATTTGAATTTGCATTTCCATTACTCCTCTTGTAATAAAAAACTTCATGACTTTCTTTGCAGATATCTGGAGTATCTCAGAAAAACTCATTTCAACACCTCAGAACACTTCAGGGAAGTGACTGATAACATTAATTCACAAAATGGGATCTGAAATAGTAGAACAGGTATCTGAATGTCAGGTCTTTTTGTCTCTTTGGCAGAACCCTTCTTTGTGAATAGTCTTATTAAAATTATATTCACAATTCTGTGGACATTTACCAAAAAAAAATGCACCTTACTAAAGGTTTTGAGGTTTAAATTTTACRTTCTTCTTTTACCTTCTAGAGAGAGTTTAGGTCATTCAATCATTTTGCTTCCACAATGTTTTGCTTACCTCCCTCCCTCCATGAATGGGAACCCTCAGTTTATCTTTTTTCCTAATGCATATATAAAAAGAGAAACATTTTTTCCTTTCTGAACAAAATAATAAAGCAAAGCACTGGATGCTAGGAGTTCTTCTAAATCTACACAGCTGCTGTAGACTGGTACTCCAGTGAAGAAATATTGAACAAATATATATTTAAAAATACCCAGTACAACATATATTTAAAAATACCCAGTACAACTTGTATCTTCCCTATGCAATAATAATGCTATGAAAAGGCTCTAATTTTCCCCAGGTACATCTGCACCTGGGAAGGGAAAACAGCAACCACAATGAATGGGAAAGCAAAGAGGAAAAGAAAAGCAACAAATATTTTTATTTATACCCTTTATTCAGCAATGAATTAGTCCATTGCTCATGCAGACCAAAACATTTTGCATCAATCTGACTTCCCTGAAACTATTTTTTCCACACAAATTATGCCACAAGTTAAGAAGTCTCAGCACTCGAAAATGGTGCAGAACATTTCCTATGAGATGAGAGAATCTCAAGAAGCATGGATTTTAATTTCTTCTCAAAACCTGAGAGACATTTTCATTAGTTTTTTTTTAATTTCTGGGAATTGCATAGGAAGACAGAAGGGAAAGGGGTAAAGTAGGCTTATCTGAGTGCAACATTCATAAATACAGAAAATCCCCAGCTGTTAAGTTAAAGACATCTATCTACATGAGGCCTATTTTTGCTGATCTTTCTCTTTCATGGAAAACTTAGCTGCAAAAATTTATGTGGACTTTTCTTGCCCTGCTTGTATATCCACACTAYGTACCCAGCCTTTCAGTTGTGCTGYTTAAACAACTGTTTGTGGGACTGTACTGTTTATAAAATCAGAGAACCAAACTGGGTTTAAAAATCTGCAAAAATAAAATCTACACTGTACTATAGGGAGTGAAGTGTCCAATTTGGTTATGGTAGGTAATACCAGAGTACCCACCCAGGATATGGGAGGTACAGTATTCAGGCTGCAGGAGATAAGCATTTATCTGGTGCACTTAAGCAATACTCCTGCTGGATGAAAGCCACCAGACAGTGTGGATGAGCCCCCTGTCGCCTGTCAGCAGCACTGGCAAGAATTTTATGTGTCGCTCTATGGATAGCACAGAGCAGAGCCTCAGGAAGGAGAGGCACAGCCYCAGCCTTGTGTTGTCCCCAGAGATCCTTTGGCCAGCAGTGAGGCAGATGGCATSAGGCTGCAGGCTGAGTAGCACGGAGAGCTCCTGTCTCTCATGTCAGGGTGACTCCACCGACCTGTAGGCTATTATGCTAAAGCACCCTCTTGCCATTTCCTATTAGAAGTGGGAGAGGTAAGTATTTTATTCAAGGAGATGGAATTACCCTCTGGAGATATCTGCAGTCTTTATATAGTTTATGGAATAGAAGTAAATGCCTATGTTAGGAGGATGAGTTCACTTCCTTCAAGTCTTGAAGACATTTTTAAATACTCCTTTATTATAGAGATTGGGTGGAGAGGATCTTGCTTTTTAGGRACAAATAGTGACCATTTAGGTCACATTACTTAGTACAGCCAAAGTAGAAAGTAGTTATAAAAAGAGAAGTTCATTGGCAATCAGATGTCAGAGACGGGCTGCTAAAAATCCTTTAACAATGTTAAATCGACTGAATTATGTGAGAAGTGCCAGCATGTTGACACACCACRGGAAGTTTTTCATCCTTTTTATTACTTTACCGAATTGCTTTAGGAAATAAACAACAGTGAAAACAGTATTTTCTCCTAGGCAGGTAACAGATTTTTCCCTGGAGTACACAGCCACAAACTTGTGTGTTTGTTCACCAACAGACTTTTAAATATTTTTGGAATTTAGACATACATACACTATTTTACTCTGGTTTTCATTAAGATTTGTCATCTGTAAAACCAAGAAACTAATTAAACATGCAACTATTTCACATATACATAGATTTGTTGYACATATTTAAATCTACCTCTAAACAATGGGATATATTATTTGAGTGGTCAGTATATAATGGAACAGTGGGCTAAAAGAGCACTTTTTACTGTTTGTGTGATTTCAATGCATCACACTGGAAGAGAAGTAGAAKATCTATCTGTAATTAGAAATATAAATAAGGTTTGCATTCTTCTAAGAAGTAGCCTTACAGATAAAATGGAATTATCATGTTGATAAGCTAAATTGTGTATCTGCATTGACCTTACATCCCCTTTCTGATAACACAGGTAAAAGTGTAAGGATTAACATAAATCAAATTATCCCCCATTTTATGTTGGATTTTATGACACKGAACCATTAAGCAGTCACAGGTGAGACAGACAGGCATTCTTTAACTGCCTGGCTGCCTCCTTTGCAGCAGTATTTTATGATTTCTTCGTTGTGTCTAAAAATTAGTGACTGCCTTTCCTATCACAGGAGGTCTCATATAAAAGTWGGATTTAGGAATCTGTTATGTACTTTTTAGCACATAAAGTGCTCTGTTGACAAACTACCCAAACATAACTGGTAATTGGCTCATAAAAAAAGCAAAATTGCAGAATAAGAATTACATTATTACATGCATCAAATATAAAAATGTATATTCATTTTAATATTGAACAAATATATGTGATTAATAGCTTCTGAGATGTTATTTCATATAGTAAAGTATTGCAGACTTTATTTCAGAAAGAGATGGAGCAACAAAAGTTGTTTCACACAATTTTTAGAGATTTAGGCAAAAGCTGTATCAAGTGATTTCATAAATGCAGTAAAAAAWTTCCTTTGATTCACTGTACTGCAGTTCCTGATTGGCATCATTAGGCAAATGCCTATTTAGACCCCCACAAAATACTTAAAATTTTGTAAACTATTAGAAAAAAAAGGGAAAAGCAGACTCCTRCATGCACTCATGAACTGTTCAAAAAGGTAGTAATTCTCAAAGGAAATTAACAGTTTCTCAGAGAAGTAAGTCAGAGAGTAACATGCACGGGAAATGAGAATGAAACAAGGTGCTTCATTCTCAGTTTTTCAAGCCTGACTTCATGACCTCAATGACAGTCTGAAACAAGTTTTGGATGTAATTACCTCATTCTCTGAAATAAACAAACTGGTGAGAAAAACCAACAAAACACCCTGCAATCATGTAGGTGCCCACAYAGGTGATCAACACAGCTATAATTTCAGACATTTCAGACTTCCCCCRCAGGTGTTTGCCTCTTAACTACCGCAGATATTTTTAGGAGATAAAGAACTTGTCACAGAGTTTGATAATACCTTTCGTTGGCAAAGAAATGGCAACTCCCAAGTATTTGGGGCACATTTCTTCTGCAGCTTAGTGATCATTTGTTGTTTTGCCTGTCTGGGCTTATTTGCTCTAACCTCGTAAACCTGTACTGGAATGGCTGGAATCCCTCTCTTCTACCCCACACCTCTGCCTCTTCCTCTGACTCCATTCTGTTCCACAGGCAAATATAAGCTGTGCACTACTTGAATGCACTTGCTCTCTATGACACTTTATGAAGCAAGACAACAAAATAGATAAAGTGCTTGCAACACATTAAGCTACTAATAATGTATACCCTGAGGTGTTTTATAGCTTTTTGAGTGCATTTAAATTCATTTTAATTGTTTTTTTCTTTTAATTCTCTGGTTGTGGAAGAAAGGCAAAACTTCTGATGTAAGCCACCTTTTAAAAATACATTTTAAAAATGAGTAAGAGGAAATGGATGTCACAACAAGATAATACTGATTTAAATACAAATAATTATATTTGTGTTTGTGGTGGGTTTTTTTAAAATAGCAAAGAGAAGGAATACAAAAAATGGTTATTATTGCCTAGCCTCCCACTTCCCAGTTGCTTTTTATCAACCACAGTTTGTGATTCAACAGCACTTTTATCACATTCTCACTGAAAATAAACCAATTGTGGAATATTGAACATTTTACTGCACAACAAAAACTAGGTTACAGTAGCTGGAATTCTCCAGCTACTGAAAGGGCAGCTTGGCATTTTGGCATGAAAGGGCAACTTATAATAAGTCCTTTTTTCTTCCATGTGTTACCTCTCTGCAAACCCCCAAATGGCTTACCTGTATTCCCAGTTACATTCCTATTTGCTTTATTCTTGTCATCATTTTTTTGCCACTTTAAATCAATCAAGAGGTGTTTGGTTTTGGTTTTTTCCCCCTAAATGACAGGCTTCTTGTTACATTTCACCAGGGTGGAATGTTGAGAGCAAGTGTGACATTTYTCCAAAGTTTCTTGTAACTAAAGAGATCTTAGTTTTTATTATAATGTGTTAACTTAAGCCTTCGATAATAATAGAATGAGGGAAGAGAAAGAGTCTCAGAGCTTCATATAAATCAGCAGAGAATAAAGAACATATTGAATATTGATGTTTTGATCTAATTTAAATACTAGCACAAGGCTAAAATTTAATTTGACTCCATATAAAAGTGGGTGAATCAAAGTGCAGGCATTCTTTACTGAGTGAGAGGATYATATATAAAACTTCAAAAATAATCTCTCTGCAAGGATGTTGCTTTGGGGTTTTTTTAAGGTTTACATTAAACAGGTAAATTTAAAAAGAAGGGCTTTTGATTGTATTGTCTCTAAGGACACTGCTTCTCTTAAATTGTAATTTATAATTCTACACAATACTAATACAAATGTTAATATTTTTATCAGGTATTACTGACCACTGCAAAAGTTGTGCACTTGTATACAGCACAACAAAAAAGATATTATTAAAAATAGCATGAATAGATATAACTTTTTRAAAAGWACAGAAAGAAAATTTAATAWATTTTGAAAACATATCATGAGTACTTAAAGTCTACACATATATTCCACAKATATTCCAAAGCAATACTGCAAGACTGCATGTCTTTATGATGAGTGCTGTCACCATAATCAGAATGTGTCATAACAAATACTCCAGCTATGAAAACAGAAGTTTCTTGTTACAAATTACCCAGATAATTCTGGAATAAATATTCTTGAAGAAATATTACTCAAATAAATATTCTTATCTTGCATTGTTTCCCTACATGCCTCATTGTCCTTTAGACTCATATTTATAGAAATGCAGATGGAACACACTGGAGAAACAGCAATACAGTTTGGCAAGACTTAAATTTCTTTGCAGTTGATTCAGTGCATTTAAGAGGGTGTAAAATTATCCACAATTCTTTAAACAAGGAACAAAYAAAAAGTTTGTAAAATAAGACACACCTCAACCTGCCAAAAATAATTTACGTAAGTAAATATCAGACAACGCCATATTTAACACTTGATAAAAGTGACATAGAAACAAACGTGGTTTTAATTGAGCAGCTGATAACAGCCTTTATTTTAAAAAAAGAGGGGAAAAATAGGAGTGATTTRTGTTATGTAATCCTAATGCTGCACTTACTACAGTTATTCATGTAGTCAGTCTAAGAGAATCATATATGAAGAAAAAAGGCAGCAGTATGTACAAGTGTATGGTTACAAGCAGTATGTTACAAGTTCTGGCTTTTAAATTTTCCAAGAGAGACCTCAATAGCAGTACTGGAATGACTACCTGTATGATCTTCCCTTTACAAGGTTGAGAATGGAATGCATAACAAAAAATATCAGAACACTGTGACCACCTGAATGGTTAATACTGCTTTAAAAACTGTTGGATGCATATTTACTTATTAATGTCCAATTTATCTGAATGTTTATGTTGTGAGAAATGTGAATCATGTATGTAAAAATATTCTATTAGTAATACTTTATAGACTTCCTATAATTGTCTCATGGYTTTGCCTTCATTTTATAATGCTTTCAACTTCTAAATTACTGACAGTTTTGGATTTCTGCACTACTACAGAATGTAACGTGAGAGGTTTGATACTAATGTTGATATTTTTGGATTTGCTTCAAACACRAACAGCTGAGTAACCAAAAAATAAATATTGCTGTAATGCACAGATCATAGGACATTTAAGAGCATACAATCCCTGAAAACTCAAAAATTACTAACATTAGAGCATTCTGATGGTTTGCCATTGTATTGTAACTAAAAAAATAAAATATTAGATCTGTTTACTTCATGTGAGTGACATTGATTTTTTCATGTAATTAACATCCAACAGTATGATCTTATTGGTGGTAGCATCCACCAGAAAAAAATGAAACACATTATAGTAATTTCTTTCAGTAACTGGCCAACACTGAATGTAGCCCTGTGATATTTTATTTTTCCTACAAGTGGAASAGATTGTATTAGTCTAATCAACTTTTTCTCCTGTTTTTTACTCTTTGTCTCCTCTTCTACCTAGTGACTTAAAGAATCCCTGTAGCCAAACTTCAGCATTGCAAAGATAAGGTATTATAATTTTCTTTTTTCTAGTGGATACATAGATACATAGAATTTTTTTTTCTCTTAGCAGCAGTTTCTTTCATTAATCTTTAAGCACACCAAAAAAGTTCAATTGAACTTTTAAACTTCGTTCAAAACAAAGGCTTAGGTCCCAGAAAACACACCCTTTGGGCCAATACTCAGTTGTAGGCCTCTTAATCCCAGATTTCATGCAATTGCTATGTTTCTACCATCAACTATGTGTGCCCCAATAATTTCACAAATGTACTATTTTATGCAGAAAAATCCAGCATAATGGGATAAACTGAAGTTACTGTGAACTAAACCTTGTAAGATCTTGTGGATATTCTCAAGATAATCTTAAAATTTTTTGCCCCCTCCTGCTTAGAAAGTTTACCTCAGCTGCCTGTCATTCCTTTCYGATAAAGTTCATGTTGTTTCTTTGCTGTCAAGTGCTGGCTTCAAGGTAAAAAGCAYAAATGTGCAACTGTTGCAGTGTCCCTCACAGAAATTACGGAAGAGGAAAGGGAAAAAATATTATTGCCCTCATTATGGAAAAATCTGCCACAGAGAAAGCATTGGGCAAGTGACAAATACAGTTGTGAGGATAAAGATTCTATGATTCTATGAAGCTATATCCTAGAAGTTGCTAGCTGAAATGTATTATTTTTATTATTCTTTTTTTAAAAAGACCCAAAATGTCTGACTTTAARTGTACTGAAGCCATTTAAAAATTTGCCTTTTAAGTTTCCTGACAACTGCCGCMCATGAATTAGGGATGTATTGACAACTGGTGGTTCGTTAGTGAYCACGTGATTTTGGATTATTTTCTTAGACTCTTCCAAAGTGTAATTTCTTTAAAAGCTACAAGACTAATTGGATACTGTCATCCTAAAAATTCTTTAACAAAAGAGATGTTAAAGACTAGAAATCAGTATCATTTACCACTGAAATTAATACAATTTAAAAGTTAATGGAAAGGCAAACAGTTCATGGCCAAATTGAACAACTGAATTGAAAATTCCTACTTGGAGCATCATCAAGAAAGAAGCAGCACCTTGTTCCTTTCTTAAATGGCTTTGGCCAGCCATCCAAATTGGCACAAAAAGATGCAGAACCTCATCACTTCATAGAGTTCTCAAGCCCAGGTTCAATTTCGCATATTCAGATTTCAGCACGTGTACTTCAGTATCGGAATTCCTTAAACGAAATTCAGGTTAACCCTTTTGGGTTTTTAAGCTATTGATAAAATTGGTGAAATTTAACACAGATGCCATTCAAGTAACTCAAGTCGGAGAGGAATCCATCTTCAGAAATGAAGAATTGATTCTT
The DNA here is from genome assembly GCA_902810485.1 of Alauda arvensis. Taxonomy (NCBI): domain Eukaryota; kingdom Metazoa; phylum Chordata; class Aves; order Passeriformes; family Alaudidae; genus Alauda; species Alauda arvensis. The sequence goes on from CADDXX010000448.1 coordinate 252,979, forward strand.
ATCAATTCATCACCTCATCAGTTACAGTGCGATATTAAGTGAGTACCAACAGTGCATTTATATAGTATGCATTTTGGTTGCATACCAGTATACCAGCCCATCCATGTTGGGTAATTTTAATGCATTTCATGTCATAWGGGAGCGCACTTCTTGGGACCTAAAGAAATTAAAATTAGCTATAACACTCAGTATCCTTAAAACACTGGAGGGCAATTGTGCTAACCTCCGGAAGATGAAGAGTGCATACCTGAGGTTTAAGACAATCTGAAATGAAGTAAACTACATCAGTCAGCACACAGGTTTTTTGAAATTGCTTCTTCATAGTCAGAATATAATTTTCTATATCTCTGCATCAAAATTTTATCTGTCTTTTTGCATAATAATATGATTTCTCRCTCATATTGTACAATGATTGGTAGTCTAACTACTGCAGGGAAAAATGTGTTTGCTTGAAGACACCATCTTCCAGACTCCATTTAGTTAGCAACATTGCTTTTTAAAAATGGTGATCCTGTCAGGGCATTTTGGTTTTGCCTCTACTTCTGCATTTCTGTTATCTCCTTGGTAGATACTGGCTATACTCCTGATCCTGCAATTCAGTCACATCACATTGRTGTCACATATGGACAAGTTAGATCATGAGAGAAGAGTTTTTGGACAGTGTCCTTACAAAAAATTAATTGATTATAGGTTCAACAAGGTATTTTRGAGCTAGGGACCCATATTCATAATTGTTAGGTGTATGTGGGAACATAGGACTTGTTATTCCTGTTTTTGGGGTTTGAACCATCAGATAATTTTTCTCAGCCAGTTTCTGTGTGAAAAAGTAAAATAATTCAGATTTTCTGGCTGAAAGTAGCATGCCTTTTTTTTTTTTTTTTTTTTTTGTCAAAAATATTCAGGCATTTCTTTAGGAGATTTATTCAGAGAAACTTGCTTTGGCCCCTCAAAGACACCAATGACAGGGTATCAGGATATATATCTATCTCCTTAGGTATCAAGTATAAACTCACCACCCTAGGRTCCTCTACCAGTCAAAGGAAAGATGGACACATCCTGAGGGAAGTGATTTCATTATAAAAGGGACGTCAGCAGTAAATAGTAAGATTCACTCTGGATTTTCAGCTTAAGGACATCTAAAGTTAGGCAAGAGAAATCCCACAAAAATCTACAGAGCCCAAATTTGATACAAGAGTAAAGGAAATGCTTTCAATAAAAATCTAGCTGTTATAGTCCTTTTTTCTCAATCTTTCTCTTTCCTTCTTTTTCAAAAGTAGATAAGAGAAACATCATGTAAGTAAACATTTCTATGAGCTGCATGGTATTTAAATGAAACACATTATTTTCTATAACCTCTATATAGAAATGAAAAGTTAATTGAAGCTAAAAWTCAGTCAATTTATCCAAAGAACAAAATAAATTCCATAACTCACTTTGTTTCTTTGGCACKGGATGACACAGTAAGGGAGAATGACTGCGAGTAAATGCCTCTCTCAGATAGGAAAAATGCTAACATCAACAGTATGTGCATGTCAATAACCATCTTGTAAAGAAAGAAAATACTGGGACCTCTAATCACATCTAATCATTCTTCTCTTCAAGAGTTTTGGGCTTTTTCCCCACTTTGTCTTCCTAAGGTTCCTTATATTCTTATCATGTATGCTGTCAAATAACTAATCCTTTCTGGCAACTGACAATTTAAAAGAAAAGTATATTATAGGAAGGAGAGTGTCATCRTTTTCCATAAATTCATAAGAGCTATGAACAAATAGGACAATTCTAAAAATAGATTAATGGATAATTATCATAAGCCCTAACTCTGATGGCTATTTTAGAGGATGTCTTTGGGATAAAGTAAGTACAAAGATTGGCATAATAGCTGCATAATTTAGACTATTTACCTCTTATAAAACATCAGATTAATTCTYTCTGTATTTTATGAAGACTAGGGTAGAATTATAAAGTGTACTCAGAAAAAAAAATCATTTAATAACACTGCATTGCCAAAATTCAAGTTATGTAAAGTAACCATAATTATAGTCTCACCAGAGCTGAAGTATTTCAAAACACCTGTAAAATTTAGGTGCCTCTGTCCATTGTTACAAGCAAACAAATCAACTGATTTAAGTAGCAAGAACCATTAGTAGACTGAAGAAAAGATGGCAAGAGAAAAAACCCAGAAGCCTCAATTATCAGGATGCCTAGGGAGATAAGAAAGGTTCTACACAGCAACAGCAATTTAAGGATGAATAAATAGCCATAAAGTTCWCTGGTGCTGCATGGAAGCTTGCAGATGGCAGATGAATTCATGTCTGTCATGTTTTTATAATACAATGACTTTTACATATTGCTGCCAGATGGAACACAGTTTTGCATCTTGATTATAAATCTCMAAAAAATACAACTTCCTTCAATGTGTTCCCTATATTTGAAACAAAAGCAAATTCAGAGACAGATTTGGGAAGCTAAGCAGATTTAAGGAAATATAAATTAAATACTCCAGGGCTTCCTTGTTATAACTCAATTAAAAATTATGGAGTTCCCCATGTGTCCTCTGTTTTTGAGGGAAGGTGTCATACGTATTTCCAGACAAGGAGAACTACATGCTCATTTTTAAATGTGAATACACCTCAGGCAGGTCCAGAGGACCTCTCAATTGAACTCAGTATTTGGAAAAACTTTTATRTAACATTTATTCCTGCTTCAATAAAAATTGGTATCTATCCTGCAAGCTCAGATCATAAGAGTGAAGTGCATGAAGCATAAATGCATTTAATCCCTGCTCATTATGAGTATCTCTATCTACACCACAGAAGCACCTTGTCTTTCTCATCATGGTAAATGACACCTAAACAGACCTAAAATCTAATTCAGACCTGGTTATACCAGTTTCTGTAGAGATGTACTATGAAGAAAGTTCAGAATTTTTGTATTTTATATGTGTTCCTGCATCACACCTGGCTTCCTCCTGTGTGTCTAGTCTTTGCTTCTAATCCTAATTGGTATTGCTARGAAGTGAATAACTCTGATAGCAATGAAGTGAACTGTGTGACTGTAGGGAAGAACATTTTCCCATTCAATGATTTCTCACAGGGTCTGATTTGACAACCAACTTGAGTTGACTTCTCTCAGACAGCCTCAAGCATTGTTTATATGCAGATAATTCTGTGTGTGAACCCATTAGGCTTTTATGACAGTTATAATCAAATATGATTGGGAAACCTTCTGGCTTACTTGGTTCCATACTTACATTGTGCTTTGTGAGGTTGGAAATGTTACTTGCTATTGCTTGTAGCCAGTCAATACAGTCTTCAGCAGAGAGACACTGAATTATTCCACTGCAAACCCCATCCACAGCAATTACTTGGAATGCATTTTGCCTACAGACATATCATAACAGATCAGGTCAGAAGGAAATTTTATCTTTTCTAGCATATCATCTTAACAATACTTGTAGAAATGCTTTTCTTTCAACTACAGCCAAGGTCAGCCAGTGAACACCGATAAAATGCTAGTTTTYCTGTTTTATAAATATCTGACATATTAAAACAATCATTCTAAAAGGTCAACTYAGACAATATTAAGCTTCCATAAGGCTATAAAACAATCCCATAGAGCAGCTCCACAGAACCTTGACCATCAGGCTGTACAACCTCACAAGCTGAACAAGTGAAAGAGCTAATGCAGATCTAAGACTTAATACTTTAATACATCAGGCTACAGAGAAGGAAAGTGCATTGGAAATCATAGGCAATAATTTGGGAAATTCAGTGAATACCAGTATCTTTTTCTCAACACCTTTGTTTTATTTTTATAATACAGTGTCTAAACCCAGTGGATTACTGTCCAGAGGCACCTTGTTGGCTGCTCAAGCTTATAGAATTTTGTTTCTCTTCTAAACGACTRGTTGAAAATTTGGAGAAGACAAAATTGATCAGGCGGCATTAATTACTTTTCCAATCACATTTCTGAATCTAGGATCATTACCAAAATACACTCCTACCTCTGCCTCTACCCCAGCACCAATCTGGATACATATACAAAAATCTATAATGCATTATAGACTAATTTTCCACTTGCAGRCACTAAACAATTACAAAACAAGAGAAAATCTTTCAGATGCTAAAGCAGTAACAGACCAAATTTCTTCAGTAAATAGCCTTATTTGCTAAAAGTTCTTGTAATGTTCACAGGTCTCTGTCTTCAAAATCGAAAACCTCAATAATAATCCATATCCCAGAGCAGGAGATTACTGAACATGGAGAGTTCCACTGCTGACATACTGCTACAAACTCGACTGTTAATGATCAGTTCATAGTTTAAGAACATCATTCAGATTCTCTGAGAATGGCTCAAGCACAGTGCCTATTATCTTCAAGGTAAAAGTGAGCATCACTAATGACAGTTTCTGGCATCTGAAGAAAGATTTTTTTGAAAAGCTGTTTGTTTGGGGTATTTTACCTCTTAAAATTTTATTCTATGTGTATAGAATGCAAGGCTAATAACTATCTTCACTCCATCCATGTTCAGAACAGACTGTTTCTTCAGTCAGCAGAAACAATAAAAATTAACTAGAGCCATGCCTTTGCTTTGRGCATTCTAGTATGAGGACCAGCTTTTGCAGGATAATGAGGCTTATATTAACACTATCTTGCAGTGTTCTGTGGTTAATTCAAATCCAGCAGTTTAGCTGACTTTTCCAGGGATAGTGATTTTTCTTTAAATTTACAGAAATACCAACCAAGACAGACTTCTTTCAGAGACTTATTTTCACAATAATTCCGGTAAAGTTTTGAGGAAGATTTGAGGAAGATAAAAGAATTTTCATTAATCATAGAAATTAGAAACGTTGCTACCATTTATTTATTGTATATGTACATAAATATAAATCGCAAAATTTTCCAGAATAAATTTYTAAATCCTTACATGAAGACCACAGCATGGGCTCAAATTTGTTGATTATCTCTTTTAAGAAAAATAGCAAGAATTTCAGGACTTGCCTTGTTTCTACAGAGTCTATCATAAATCAAAGCAGGGATCCAAGAGATCTATTCATGTGTAACATTAACACAAGTACAAAACCCCCAATATGCTCCAGATTCAATGCTCATGCACAAATTTCCCTTACACTACAAACACAGTGAATCTGGTGCATTTGGGACATCAGATTGTTCCTACTGCTCCTAGGAATTTGCACTGTGCAAGTACAAAATCATTCACCCATAATGTTATTACCCAAATATCAATACCAAATTTCCCAAATATCAATAGTATGATGGTTACCTAATAAATTATTTGTGAATGTATAGATAGCCTTAGATTATTGTAATAGTATTTGCTTGAATAAGTCTACCAGCCCAATTCCATRATAACATGCAAACCTGAAAACATAATGTATTAAATAGATATTTTGCACTAAAGGGAACAAATAGTAGATTAATCACTTTATAATACACCAAAAAAATTGAGAATGGATAAACACTTACTAAACTACACATTTCAGTTATGGGCCTTCCGGAACATGAAAGCTATATTTGAAATTAACAAGCTTTGCAAGATTAACCTGAATGTCTTCTAGAATTCTGTATKAATATCCTCCAGAATTTATGTGTCTCAACCATTCCACTGGAAAAGCTAGAAAATTACTATGAGGTTTAATATTGTACGTGAGAATAATATATTTCCATATAAAACTCTGAAATATAAAAAGTTATTTGCTTTACATAGTGAAAACAGCCTTGTAAACACTAACTATGGGAAATATAATGAWTTAGCTTTCATTTTATTTTGTTTCCTTATATTATTTTTAATATCCTTTATGTTGATGTTTCTAGCAGTCTCTTATAAAAAGTTTCTACCTTTCTCTCATAACAAATTCTGAGTGCGAGTAACATTTTAAAATGTTTACAGTAATTTAAAATAGTCTTATAAACTGTCTTGCTAGCAACATAAAATGTTGGCTCTATTCTTCAAGAAAAATCCATTTCCTCTCTCATATGCATCCTGTATTACTGGGTTTCTTCAAGACTTACTTCTACATATTACACACAATAGAAAGACACAGGGAAAAATAATCAGAAGAGTTTTTCAAGGTTTGAGTATGAGTTCAGGTATTTTGTTTCATATGAATATACTTTCATTTTCTAGATATTCAAATTTCAGGAATATCATTACTACCTAAGACACTTCCTTTGTTATGTACAAGTTCTGTAACATGAATGTTAAGCTTGTGTTTTATTGATGAAGAAGACTGAATTTTAAAACCCTAGATCTATGAACAGCTGCTTATGTGCTAATTTTCCATATGAATAGTTCTATTCAGTTCAACACCTTATCTGAAGTATACAGTAGAACAGATCTCAGATTTGACTGTTATGATTTTGGGTGCTTTATGCTTCATTGTTAAATATGGAGCTGAAGGCTTCAACAGAATTTAGTAAAACACTTCCTGCCTCTCTGGTGACTTTATCCTGCTCCAGTTCATTTCAGCCATGAATCCTTTGTAGCCTTTAGTTYACACCTTGTCTCCTTGGGCCAGGCACTGTTCTTCAACAGACCGAGGCTCATGCAGCCAAGTAAATATGATCCTGCTATTACCAGTCAAAAGCTGCAGGCTGGCTTTAGCTCCACAAGGATCTACAACAGCTACTGCCTAACCTGCTTGATTTCAGCTCTGTGAACAGGAGAAATGGCTGGCAGACCTAGCAGTGTAATTCTAACAGTTCTAAGATCCAGCTGAGGCAGTGGACAGCTTTTGTGCAACTTTCAAATGTTCACTGTGTACCAATAAGAAACAATAAAATGAAATCCACAAAAATCCCAAACACACTGAAGAAGACTTCTCTTCCCCCAGTTTCTGGGGGTTTTATAAATCCATTCTTAGGGAATTGATTAAAAGAAGAAATTATGGACTAACCTGCTCTGTACCTGTACACAGCTTTCCTACAGAAAATGTCTTCACATACTAGAGCTCACAGAAGTATTTCACTAYGAGAATTTCATTCTTATATATACCRACGATAAATTAATCCATACAATAACTAGATGTTTAAAACTTTTAACAAGTATGACCTTATATACTCTACCTTGTTGGACTTTGTWGCTACTTTCATTTCTATTTCATTGTTTTACAAACAGTAACCATTACAGAMTATCATTGTCTCCCCTCCTAATTTCTTCAGATTTATTAGGATAATATTAAATTAARCAATGTCAAGTTCTAGGACTGTATTGGGTCTTTCTGAGATGAATTTTATTTTCCCCACAGCAGTCCTCATAGTGTTTTGCTTTGTATTGGTAGCTAGAAAGATATTCATTACACAACAATGTTTTGGCTCCCACTAAGCACTGTTGTCACAGCATCAGAGCTGTTGCTCCAACATTACCTCYTTACCAACAAGCTAGGGAAACAAAATCTTGACAGGGGAAATAGCCAGGACAGCTGACACAAACTGATCAAAGGCAYATTGTATACCATATGACATCTGYTCAGCAATGAAAACTAGGAGAAAGGAAGGGAGGGAATTAATTAATTATGACACTTGTCTTCCAAAGCAACTACTACATGTAMCAAAGCCCTATTTCCCAGGAARTGACTGAACATCACCTGCTGATGGGAAGTAGAGAACAAATATTTTGGRTTTTTTACTTCCATGTGTGGMCTTTGCTTTTGCTTTACTAAACTGCCTTTMTCTTGACTCACCAGATTATTTCCATCTTATTTTCTTCCCCTCCATCCTGTCGAGGAGGAGAATGATAGAGAAGCTTGGTTGACACTTGGTACCAGCCATGGTCAACCCAACCACAATGATGCAATRAAGTTAAACCTGACTATGAGCTTTGGACAGCTATCCCAGTGATTGTGACAAATTGGCAACGAAATTAAGTATCAACACATGCAAAGTAAAACATGGAAAAAAAATAAACCTTTGCTATACGGAAAAAAACCAAAAAAACCAAGTCCCAGCTGTAGCTATAAACATAAAGCAAAGACRTACAAGAACTGGGAGATGCTTATCAGCTCAGACTCTCGCTAATGGTCCTCACCTGAGTACAGCTGCASCTACTCCTGTGCCTAGAYATGCATCCCACTGATTTGGACCTCTAGGCTGACTTCCCAGCCTAAACTGAGTCCCACCTGACCATGATGGGCTCCTCTGAAGACTGTCCCTAAGCCTCCTCTGTTCCTCCATTGGGAACAGCGGGATAGGATCTTTGTCTTCATGGACAACGCTTTCTCCAGCCTCATTGCCACCCTCTCTCTTGGCTCATCTTCCCCATGGGGCAGTCAGCCCTTGCTACTCTCAAACAAGATTATTTCACCCAATGTAGGTATCAGATTAAGCATTTAACAAAAACAGAAGGGAATACATTTTTAAAATATAATCACATTGCAGAGCTCAATGCCATAATGCATTGCAAAAACCATAAAAACCAAAAAAAGGCATAAAAACAAGAGACTTAGAAAGAAGCTTTTGAGGACAGAAGCATTTGCAGCTATCATATACAATGACGTATGTTTCATCTCAAACTGCAAAAGGTGMTGAGCACTAGATGCAAGTAGAAAGATCACCCATCATCTCCCCACATACATGGTCACAGTTGATGTCAGAGAATATGAGCCAAGGTGGACCTAGAAAGACCTTTATGAAAGCTCCTATATTTCATGTCTCTGCCAGCTGCTGTGGAACTAATAATGCAATTTCTCCAACAAGGCAAYTCCCTAGGGCATGCATCTGTCAACCAAGAAGTCAAGTTTCAACCTTCAGAACTTCCTTACCTGCACAAATCTGATCCTGGAAGGTACTGGGAAAATCGTGAATGAAGAAGTGGAATTAATCKAAGATCACACCATCTTTTCTCCCACCTAAGTCCTGGGGATGCTGGCCATGAGGAACATGATAATGTATCCTGAAAAACATTAAAAGGTCCTTCTCAGTTTTGAACTTCATTGTAAATACTCAGCAGATTTGAAAAGAATGAGGTAGACTTCAAAGACTTTAACTTGGCACTGTTCCATTTTCCCCAAATCACTYGTCATGAGTTTTAGTGAGCATTGGAAAGATTCTGAATATGATCTCTAAATTATTCACAATACAACCATAATTCAGTTGTTTCCTGTGGCTCTGGTCACATTTACATACATATCTTCTCTAATGATATCACCTCAAAACCTGGTAATTGGGAATGGAATTTAACATGTCATGAAAATTGTAAAAACTTCATGCTCATGATGAATATTTTAATTTCACCTATTACAGAAGATATTGCTTATATGAAAACTGAACTTTATCATGTTCATGATCTACAAAGAATGAGTATTTAAATATCTAGAGTCTAATTTAACCAGTATTTTTTAAGAATAYAGATTTGCATGAGAAATGTTATAAAAAGCTACATTTTATCAACATCTATTTCTAAAAAGCAACACCTTTTTTTTATATAATGCTTTACAAAATAGTGCTAATAATGATGGTATTTTTCTGAAAGAGGATGATTCTTCAAACTGCCTTCTCATAGCAACAAAGGATGATGAAAAGGCTGAGGTATTTATTGCCTTCTTTACCAGTCTTTAATAGTATTTATTAAAGTAATAATAGACCAGTTATTTGCCTGGTAGCAAACCTCTGAGCTGAGAGACAGGGTTGGGAGCAGAATGAAACCACCACAATCCAAGGGGAAATGRTCAGTGATCTGCAGCACTCATAGACCACACGGGTCTATGTGGCCAGATGGGATCCACCAAAGGATAGAGAGGGGGCTGGCACATGTCCTCAGTGAAGAAGGCTCGGGGGAACTACAGGCCTGTCAGCCTGAAATGGAACAGGTCATGGAGCAGATCATCTTGAGCTCCATCCCACACCATGTACAGGACAACCAGGGAATCAGGCCCAGCCAGCACAGGTTTATATAAGGCACGTCCTGCCTGATCAGCCTGATCTCCACTTATAAKCAGGTGACCAATCTAGTGGACAAGGGAAAAAGGCTGTAGATGTTGTCAATCTGGACTTTAGTGAAGCYTTTGGCACAGCATTCTCCTGGAGAAACTGGCTGCTCATGGCTTCAATGGYTGCACAGTCCACTGGGTAAAAACCTGTCTGGATGGCAAGGCTGAGAGAGTGGTGGTGAATGGAGATACATCCAGTTGGTGGACAGTCATGAAATGTCATCTGGGGCTCAGTGTTGGGGCCAGCACTGTTTAATATTTAGTATTAATATTTAATATTAATAATCCCCTRGAAGAGGGGATGAAGTGCACCCTGAGTTCACAGCTGATACCAAGTTGGGTGGGAGTGCTGATCTGCTGGAGGGTAGGAAGGCTCTGCAGAGGRATCTGGGCAGGCTGAATCAATGGACTGAGGCCAATTGTATGASATTCACAAGACAAAGTTCCAGGTCCTACAYTTTGGYAGCAACCCCAGGCAGCACTACAGGCTSGGGGCAGAGTGGCTGGAAACCCACACAATGAGAAAGGACCTGGGGTGCTGGTCAACAGCAGCTGAACATGAGCCAGCTGTTCCCAGATGGCCAAGAAGGCCAATGGCATCCTGGCCTGTATCAGAAATAGTGTGACCAGCAGGACCAGGGCAGTGATTGTCCCCATGTACTTGGCACTGGTGAGGCCACACCTTGAGTGCCGTGTTCAGTTTTGGGCCCCTTACTCCAACAAGGACATTGAGGTGCTGGGGTGTACCCAGAAAAGGGAAACRTGGTTGGAAAAGAATCTGGAGCACAAGTCCTGTGAGGAGCAGATTAGGGAGCTGGGGGTGTTTAGTCTGGAGAAAGGAAAGCTCAGGGGAGACCTTATCACTCTCCGCAACTACCTGACATGAGGCTGTAGCTGGGGGGGGTTGGCCTCTTCTCCCAAGTAAAAAGTGACAGTTTTTACTGTCAGTTTTCAGTAAAATTAAACCTCCTGATTTACATTCTTTTTAATCTCAAATTTCATGTTTTTTCTTACAGGTATCTTCTATTATATAAATACTACAAAAATTAAGTACACCTATTTTTCCAGAGTGTGCATTTTGTGTACGATCTATGGAATTATAAAGCTTTACCAATTTGAACTTTATTTTTACATATATGTTCATATATGTTTTATGTMTATTAAACAAAATATCACAATAAATATCATGTTAGCTGAGCAGCAGGCTTTTCCTAGGTAGTTCACTTGTTTAAACACTGAATCTCTGGTGAAAAATTCCACAGATTCAATAAAAATAAATAAATGATTGGCTAGGAAGACTACACTCAGATGTTGTTTTGAACATTTTGAATTTTTAATGTTTTCTCTCTGCTTTTGGGAACYTTCCTTCACCTGTGATTAAACTTGGAGAAAAGAAGAAATGCAGTAAAAGTTCAGATGCAAACTGTAGSCCTAGATATGGCTACAACAAAAAGTTGACCCTACCTTTAGACTGCTTAACTCTGTAAACTGTTTACAAAAGACCAAAACCAGTCTTGTCTACTCCAAGTTCTGWGTCAAAACTCTCCTTCATGTGAATTAACAGGATTATAAATTAAGAAACAAAACTATGGCTGTAAGTCACAGAATCATGGAAWGTCTGAGTTGGATGGGATCCACAAGGATCATCAAGTCCAACTCTTGGCCTCACACAGGACATCCCCAACAATCTCACCATGCTCCTGAGAGCTTTTTCAAACTCTTCTTGCC